>CAJHQP010007187.1:0-33657 GCA_905132765.1 Moricandia arvensis
TATATACTATCTAATAAAGTTTTTAGTCTATTTATTAACTGGTTCTAAATAACCTTTAATACTTCTTTTAAGGAAAAAATTCGTTGAATCTAACATAAAGAAGCAAAATAAATGATACTTAAATTTTTTTTTTGTTTTGGTTTCAATGAATATTTTCTATATTAATTCTATGTTTCCCCTCAAATGCGATCAACGTTAACAAACTAATGTAAATAAACTTTATATTATGAATTATTCCTCTTTTATTAGTCATTTCGAGCCGATGTTATATGTTTACTTTCTCCACCACAGAGGCATCTTTTTGACAGAAAACAAACTTTACTTCTTAAAACGACCAAAACCAATGACAAACATGGTCAGTGTTACTGTAATGTACTGATTCATAAACTTCATTTAGAATAAATATGTTAACGTCTATCAAATGATTATAAAAGAAATATGTGTAAATTAACAGATTTGTCTCATCACTTTGAATAAAATATATGAACAATCAGTTTACAAATACTTACAATTCTTATTATTTACCTAACCGATTTAAAATTACGGTATGTTAGGATTTTCATTATACCGTAATCGATATTCATTACTGAGACCCTGAGGGTGTATATTACAAACGTGGTTAAGTACGAGTTACATATCGTTAATATATATATATATATATATATATATATATATATATAATCTCTGAATATACAGGGTTTCATAAAAGAAATTAAATATTACAAAACATATTTATTTACTTAAGTTTGTATAAAAAATATTATTTTTCAAATTATATTTACATTTTTAATATGTATGTTCCTTTTAATATGTATGTACCATAATACTATTTTTAAAAATATCTAATAATAAAAATTCTATATAATTTGCATGAACTGTCATGCATGAAAAACCTACGTCCGTCGTCTTTACATATATATATATAGATGAAATAAGAATCTTTGCTACTTTTTCTATACTTTTTAATGTAAAAGTAGCATTTTCACATTAACAAATTAGAGAGAGGTTTGAGCGCTGGTGGTTCAAATTGATTGTAACATCGAAAAATTTAATTTAAACGTTCACTATCATTTTATTTGTGATACAACGATCAAATATGATTTTGTGAATCTTTGCCATGTTTAGTAAAGCTTTTATATCTTCTGCATCATTTTCCTATTTATATTCTTGGGAAGATATTATATTTGTAAACACAATAATCCAAAAATGCATATCGGTAGATGGCAATGGTAACACCGAAATCTGTTAAGAAATATTCGTATCTGTCAATATCTCTTATTAACTCATTTTCGTTTCATCTTATTACATACACTCTCCTACACCTTTTTATTTGACGTTATAAATTACAACCATTTAAATGAGTTTATTTTGTTTGTGTAAGATTTAGTTTATGACTTTATTTGGGAAGATATAATTATTTTGTTTTGTAAAAAAAGACTTACCATAATAACTAATATTCTCCTCAATTGTTTCAATCAAATCAAAGATTATATATAAAAAAATCTACCATTAATATCTTAATTCTATCTTACACCATAAAAGGGGCTTCAAAACTTAGCTACAAACACCTACATATATATATATATTTCACGTAACTTTATACACTAGCAAATATGTTGTGGTTATAACAACGAACATATATATGATGAGGTCAACGTACGTACGTAACTTTAGACACTAGCAAAATAGACGTCAACGTTTGGCTCCTCCCATGGCGTTCTACAGCCAGCGTCCCATATCTAGAAGGTACTAACATGTTTTAAATCATCACTCCACATCTATGTACATATATAGCAAAGAAATTGCTCTCTCATATCTAAAATGAAAATATTGTTTAAAGTATCTATATTTCAAAAATTACAGATCTGTTGAACAAATCTCAACGTCACCAATATTATTTTCGTATAAGTCATCTATGGACCATCGTAGATCACGACAACATTAACTTCGGCACCGCTTTCATATGTTTTGATATAGAGGTTTCTTTATTATCTATATCCATTGATATCCAACCACAATAGATAACTAAGTATTTGTTTTTTATTTAGGGAAAAACTTTCGAAAGGCGGCTATCACAAAACGCTACAAATGATAACCCTACGCTCTTATCAGCAGGGAATATTTATCATTTCTCAAACTATATCGTGGTACCAAACAATCATAAATACAAGCTCACTCCTCAGACATATTTTATTCATATCCACCAAGCAACAAGTATTAATAAATTGGAAGAAAAGATCCCAAACTTCCCTGCCCACAGCTTCTCCTCTCACAACCTCAGGCAGCTTCTACAATCAGCCACTTTTACTACCTACCTTCCAGGCAAAATATTCGCAGACATCGCTTTACACAAGTATGAAATGGTTAATTAATCACATTTTTATAGATGTAGTTGGCCAAATACGCATTATACAAGGAATCAACAACGACTATCCTGAATCAAAAAGAAAGCTTATAAACACAAATATACTAATTCATGTAAAAATAAATATAGATCAACTACGGTAAAGCTGACACTATGGGGTAAAGAAGCATCTTTTTCCGGAAACTACAAAGCATAAGTAATAAGAAATATAAAGTTGTCATAGTAACAAGTATTATCTCAAGCTCAAGTAAAGGTAATGAACAACATCTAAGATTTCCAATACATTCGTAATAATACTATTTTTTTACAGGTAAGCTACTGCTTGCGTCTTCCTCGGCAAACCAGTTTCACTTTGACAAAACAATCAACCTAATTAGAGGTTTCAAAAGGAGGATAAGAAACAATATGAATACGTAATGATTGCTTTGCTAAATTTTTTTAATAAAAAATTAGGTTGTCATTGTAATGATTATTGAATACCTTTTAAATTTTATAATTTTTATTATCTTTTAAATTTTTTCTAATATTCTTCTTTTCAGAGTCTTTTTCAAAGGTTTACCCATTTGTCTGTACAATTTTCGTTTGGTTGAACAGGGGATTTGTACAAAAACGTACGTATACTTCAAGGAAAATATGGTAATAATATGTTCATATGGGATAACATATGTATATAGACACAATTATACGAATAACAAGTCATTTAATGTGATGCACAAACTCTCATGACATGATAACAAAGGACACATGAGATTCCTCTTGAAGTATACGTACGTTTTTATACTATAACATAATATGGTAATAGCTAGCTTCCGAAGAGGATGAATCATGCGATAAACGATAAGCTTAAAATCAGTCAATCCTTCAACTTCAGCAATAAATTGCCTGCCATAATACCATTACCACTAACCTTATAATCAGCCAACGTATGGACAAAATTAACGGGGACGTTCACTTTACAAAAAAAGAAACGTATCTCAACGGATTAAATGAGAACATAATTCAAACAAAACCCAGCAGTTACTAACATAATTCACTCCTTCCTCTATTTCCTACGTAAGAAAACCATCCAAAAAAAAAACAAGTTCTGCAAAACAACTTTTCTTCCTCTTCAATATGCTCCATATCTCTTCTAAAACCATCATTGAAGCCGTCTACTAAGCTCTTAGGAAGCAAGTACTCCAAATAACAGAGTAAGAGTAACAAATTTATAATTTCAAAACTTTACTCATATATGCAACTTACAATTGGATTATTTCAAAGGTTTGCCGAATCAACTATATGAAGAACACACCTTCTACCCCTCCTCTGGATTATGTGGATAGTCCAGGTAAACAATTCCTTATCTGAATACTATCAAAAAAATGAATCTATGAAATCAATTTTTTTAGAATCTATAGAACTATAATCCGTTTCCACAAATCCATATAGGTCATCTCATTAATTATATGGACTTTGTACAAAATTTGGTATAAGAACAAATGAAACAGTTTTATAATATGAACCCTTAATTTGTGGGGAAAAAATCTTATAGCTATAGGAATTTTATTGGTTTAGTGCAAATGATACTCTTGCACATGTCTAGAAACGCCATTTAAACTATATCGTACGTTCGGTATCTCCATCCCACCGTTTGAATGGTTCAATCTCTACATTCGATAACTATTATATAGCAGTTTCTGTTTTACATTACTTCTAATACTTGATTTCGTAATAATCATACACTTATTTTCAGGAAAACTGTTTTGAAAGAAACTACTGCAAAGTAAGGTTGAATAAAATTTAAATGGTTTCCAAATTTAATGTGGTAGTGAATACTATGTCCCAATAATTTAAGTTTTATAAATGATAATTCAAAAAAAAAACAAAGTAAGAATATAGTTAGAGTGAATACATGAAACAAAACTGACATGGCGTCGTCTACCACGATAATTTTAATATTATTACATTAAACATAACAAATGGAGAAGGTATTCGAAATAGTAATCAGAATGAATGAGTGGAGATGAGGACAAAACATTTTCATCGTATTTTTTTATAACTTCCACCTCTTTTTGAATTAGTATTTAACTTTGGTCAATAATAAGATTACCAATCATTAAAAACTAATGTGATGGATGTCATTATTCAATTATAACCATTGTCTTTCCATCCAAAATGCATAAATGAATGATGTTCAAATTAAATAGTATAATAAGTACTCTTTTTTGATGCAAACGTTAATATGTATATGCTGTGAATTCGTAATAATTAATTTAAATTTCTATAGTCCCAAATTTATTCAACAAACCAAATAATGAGTACATGGTATAAGAATAATGCTCTTATATTATTGTTAGCATGTACCCTTAATTTATTTTCATTGTTATTGATTTTTTTTTGCTGTTTAACTTAAAAATATTTTAAAACCCCAAAACTTTCCTCAGATACAAAGCACTGTAGTTGTTTTAAAAAAACGTAATAATAAATTTAAATGTACTACAACTTTATTAATATTAGCTTTATAATAATATTACATACCGTATTTATTTATTTTAAACACAATATTTTCATTACAATTATTCAAAATACACACCTTTAATTATAAGGTTTGTCCTACCTACTTTTCCCCATACAGAATCAGCGTCCGGACTCACGCATAAAAGAAAATGAGGTCGTCCGCTTGGATCACGCAACAAATCAAAAGGTATGTCATTTTGACACTAATATATTAATTTCATTTTAAAAATAAAGTATTGTACAGTGCTTTAAATTATGACTATTTTCGGCAGCCAACCAGATATTTGATCGACCAACGTTCAAACCGAAACTCTTCGACTGTAAGTACTTTGAAAAATATTCAATAATAATACAAAAAAATTCCCTCAAAAATTAAATTTGTAAATAATTAAAAACAAAACTAAACTTATAAAAATGTCTGAATATACGAAACTTATCTCTTTTACAATTAAAAATTTCTCAAAATATTTTGGTACAATATATATTCATAACAAAACTAAATCGATTACTGATTTACAACCACAGGTGGCTGTGATAACTGCGACAATTATGGTATAAATGCTTTTCAACACGAAAAACTTTATCAATTTATATTCAATATTTTATGCATATACCTTTTTATTGATTTCTTTTAAATTAACCAGTGAGATGTAAAACGCACGTGGCATGAGAAAAGCCATCTTGCTATCGAAGCGAACATCAGCTCCGCCCCAAGGTAACCATCCTATCTAAACAAATCCACTTAAGCTATATAATCCACTCATATATTAATATTTCTGCTTTCCATAATTTACGAATAGGTCTAGACCCTACACAAGGGTCACGAGGTTTACGCACTACTCGAAATAAGAAGAGAGGTACACATATATTTTTTTACTATTAAAATCCCTTACGGAAAAATATAAATACAATTAGGACATATTTTTAATAATTCCATCAATAAATAACCAACTAAGGAAATTCTGCAAATAAAGTAAATGAAGTCATACGTTTTCAAACCCAATAATTTTTCAGATAAAGGCTCAACATCGACAATTAAACAGAACCCAATCGTAGAATGCTCACAATGTGGTGCTTTAATGTGGACGTCGGAAAGCACCGGGATTGACCATAAAACGGGAGAATTAAGCTTCACAATTTGTTGTAACCATGGCCAAATAAAGCTTCCCCCAATCAAGGAACCACCAGTTGTGTTAAAAGAGCTACTTGAATGTCGATGGTTTCGAGATGCAATCCGAATATACAATGCCGTCTTAGTTTTCACGTCAATTGGAGCTAAAATGGATAATAGTGTCGTATATGCGCTAGGGCCTTTCA
Source organism: Moricandia arvensis (assembly GCA_905132765.1). Lineage (NCBI taxonomy): Eukaryota > Viridiplantae > Streptophyta > Magnoliopsida > Brassicales > Brassicaceae > Moricandia > Moricandia arvensis. The sequence goes on from CAJHQP010007187.1 coordinate 6,179, forward strand.
CATTTCGTATTCAAGGGCAGACGCCCCACCGAATTGGGTCTCTTTTACCTTCACAAGGTCGTCCCCCAAAATATCTCCAGCTATATATATTTGATACCAACAACGAAGTCAAGAACCGTTTAAATGTGATGGGCCAGACCTCGAGCGAGGGTAAACTCGATGAGGCAACAATTAAACGTCTTATCGATATGGTGGACGAGAATAACTGTTTGGCTAAGATTTTCCGACACGCCCGTGACTACTATGAAACCAATTTTGGTGAAGAATTCACGATAAGGTTGCTCCAAGATAAAGGCAAAGGGAAAGAATATGATCTCCCAAGTACAAGTGAGGTGGCTGGCCTAATCGTAGGGGATATGTCATCGACAATAGGAGAACGAGATATTGTGGTCCAATTTCAGTCAGAGACATTGCAGCAAACACTTGATGATCACCCTCTATACATGAGCCTTCAATATCCGCTTTTGTTCCCATATGGTGAGTACGGTTTCAACCCAGAAATACCATTACACATTGAGACTGGCACTTCAAGGACAAGGCAATACCTAACCATATGTCAATTCTATGCCTCACAAATCCAGACACGACTTTCTCAAGGATTCACGTTGATAAAAGGAGGTCGCCTGCTACATCAATATGTCGTAGACGTATATACAGCAATTGAAGACGATCGACTAAGATGGGCCACAAACAATCAAGATGTTCTAAGGGCCAAGCTCTACAGCAACGTTCTAGACGCTGTTAACAAAGGTGACACGGATGCCAAAATCATTGGTCAGCGGTTTATATTGCCCCCAAGCTTCACCGGCGGACTCCGCTACTTAATTGAGAAATATCATGATGCTATGGCTATTTGTAGGCAATTCGGTAACCCTGATTTGTTTATCACAATGACTGCCAATCCTAACTGGAAAGAGATCAAAGATCATCTAGCAGCATATGGTGGAGATTCTCCGAATGATAGACCAAACATTGAGTGTCGAGTCTTTAAGATGAAGTTGGACCAACTACTCGAGGATTTCAAAAAAGAAACATTCTTCAAGCCATATACAGCAGGTATGTTAAAAATCAGTTTTAAACTAGATTCTTCTTTTAATACCTAACATCGTATATTCTTATACAGCTCTCCATAGAATAGAGTTTCAAAAAAGAGGACTTCCTCACGCACATATACTATTGTGGTTCGGAAACTCTTCTAGAACACCAAGTGCAGAGGAAGTTGATAAGATTATTTCAGCCGAGCTGCCTAACAAAGAAGAAGATCCAGAGGCTTAAAACTTAGTCACAAAACACATGATCCATGGACCATGTGGGGCCGTTAAACCAAATTCTCCCTGCATGGAGAATAACGTGTGCACCAAAAAGTTCCCTCGGCCATATAATAATTATACATCGATTGAAAAATCAGGGTATATATTATATCGTCGTCGCCGAGAAGGTAACGGTTCAGTCATAAGGGATGGAGCAATCATGAACAACACCTCAGTTATACCTCATAATATTGAGATTTTGAAGAAGTATGAAGCCCACATTAATGTTGAATGGTGTAACCGTACAAGTGCAGTGAAGTACCTATTCAAGTATATAACAAAGGGAATTGACAAAGCATATGCTGTTATTGAGAAAGGAAATCCAATAACTGGCTCAGAAAAAGCTAACGAAACGACCAACAAGCAGAGAAATGAGATCCAATACTACATCGATTGTCACTATTTATCAGCTTGCGAATCAATGTGGCGGACGTTTGCATACCAGATACACAAAAGAAAGCCATCAGTCCAAATGCTAATCATTCACTTGGAAGGTGAACATAATATCATGGTGAAAGAAACAGATGATCTCGGCCGAATAATCCACAAGCCAGGGATCGAGAACAATGTCCACTGAGTGGATGGTTTTATGCAGAAGATCAGAGTTCGTACGAACACTAACGTATGTGCAAATACCATAATATTTTGTCTGGAACAACAGTACTAAAGTTCGGTCTGAGCGTAAGAAAGGAAGACACATCGGGAGAATTGTATCTGTTCACCCATCTTCAGGTGATCGTTACTATCTAAGGATCCTCATAAATAAGATTACGGGTCCTAGAAGCTATGATGAGCTTAAGACATATAAAGATGTCAAATACCCTGACTTTAAATCAGTTTGTTGTGCAAGAGGTTATCTGGACAACGATGTCGAATGGCACGAGAGTATGTCAGAATGTAACGCATTCGCTACACCATTCAACTCCGTGATATGTTTGTGACATTCCTAATCTATTGCGCAGTTGCGAGCCCTAAAAATCTCTGGGAACATTCCTGGAAATATATGAGCGAAGACATACTTTACAAGAGGCAAGGATTATTCGGTCACAAAAATCTTGAGCTGGACGACGAAACTCTTGAACAGTATACGTTAATGGAAGTGGAAAAGATGATGCGCACGCATGAACGCTCATTGAGTGATTTTGGAGGGATACCAAAGATCAAACCCATATTGCTGAAAGAACTGGGGAACAGTTTATGGAACCAAGAACTCGATTATGATATCGCTGAGGAGACGCTAAAACACCACACACAATACAACCTATTGAATGCTGAGCAACGTGTCGTTTACGAAGCGGTTTTAGATTCTGTTGAAAAAAGGATGGGAAATTGTTCTTTCTATACGGCGCAGGTGGTACTGGAAAAACCTTCCTCTATCAAACAATTATATCTAGACTTCGATCAAGGAAACAAATTGTTCTTCCAGTTGCTTTGTCAGGAATAGCTGCACTACTTCTACCAAACGGAAGGACAGCTCATTCCCGCTTCAATATTCCATTAAAGCTCTCGAAGAGAAACTCTGCCACATCAAACCGGGTACAATGCTTGCTGAATTAATCGAGAAGACCGACCTTATAATTTGGGATGAAGCACCTATGACGCATAAGCATGCTTTTGAATCGCTAGACAAAACGTTGAAAGATTTATTGTCTAGGAAAAATCCTCACGCGAAAACCCAAACATTTGGTGGGAAGACAGTCCTTTTGGGAGGTGATTTTAGACAGATCTTACCCGTTATTCCACAAGGTAATAGAGCTGACACCGTCTACACTTCTATAACTCACTCATGTCTATGGGACAGCTGCCAGAAGTTCTCTTTAAAAACAAATATGCGAGTAAATCAGGACGAAAAAGAGTTCTCTGACTGGGTGCTTAAGGTCGTGGAGAGTAATCCGCCAACGGCATCTGGAAACGATAATGACAAGCACCATGAACAAATGGTAATCGTGGACAAGTCAATCGTCCAGAAGATTAACGAAGACCCTCTTAAACAAGTTGTGGAGTCTGCATATGGAGATCTCACAAAGTTAAAAGCATTTGATAGTTCATACACAAGCAAAGCTATACTCACACAGCGGAACGAAATCGTCGATGAATTTAATGCTTATACCGTCTCCCACACCGACGGGCCGACAAGAGACTATTTTATCTCGGATAGCTTTGAGATATCAGAAACTCAATTAGAAGAGAATGACACATTATACACAGTTGAGTATCTCAATTCCATGGATTTCCCAGGATTGCCTTCGCATAAGCTCACTCTCAAGATTGGGGCTCCAGTTATGCTTCTACGAAACTTGAATCAAAAAGGAGGATTATGCAATGGTACCCGTCTTATCCTAACCTTCTTAGGCGAACACGTCCTTGAGGGAGAAATTGTCACTGGTTCTCACATTGGAAAAAAAATTATGCTGCCTAGAATTGTACTCTTGCAAGACGATACGAAACTACCTTTCACATTACGTAAACGGCAATACCCTCTCAGACTATGCTACACAATGACAATAAACAAGAGCCAAGGTCAAAGTTTAAAAGGTGTTCTCCTATATTTGCCAAAACCAGTCTTCGCCCATGGTCAATTGTATGTCGCTCTCTCACGTGTAACAAGCAAATTGGGGTTAATGATCATAAAAGGAAAAGAGTCACATCTACTCCAAGTGAAGAACATAGTCTACCGAAAAATCTTCAACGACCTCCCATTCCATGAAGGTAAGGGAAATCTAAATTCAACTTTACCTTAAAATTATTTCCCTCTGGTCTTATAATTAATAATTTTTATCTAACAGTTTGACAATATTCAACCTGCCGACGAAAAAGACTATACCACAACCAAAAATTCCCCCACTAGTAATCGCTAACAAATCAAATCCAAGTAAATATATCCAAACTAAAATTAAGCTGTTTTTTATAACCATTTACAATTAAAGAAAAATAATCATTTATTTACTTATTAAAGGCTCTCCATTTCATACATTCTACATTCCACCTACCCGTCTTTTCTCAAGAACGTTTTCCCATTACATGTTGGATTTACTGCTTTCATACAAGATATCTACTTTTGCATAGTTCGATAGACCTTTTTGTTATTATTTTGGATACACCTCTATCTACGGCATCATACTAGCTATTTATACTTCTAATATTCTAACATAACCTTTATATTAAAAAACAAACTCCTCATCTTAACTATCACCCATAAATTTATATTCAGATTAAGTAACCAACCACGTAAAAAATCTTGAAATTCACATACGAAAACAATATATTAATATAATGTCCTAACACAATTGACAAACCCGTCACACTCAAATATTGTCTATTGTATATATCTTTAAAAAAACTCAGCTCCAACAACAATCACTACGAAACTGAAAGAAAAATAAATATTAAATACATTTGTATATTCAAATATAAAAAATGAGACTTACCAAATTCAATTTCTCTTTTATGTCAACTTTTCTACTCAAAATTAATATATTTACATGCACTTCCGCGCGTAGCACGCACAAACGACCTAGTATTTAATAACCAATCAAATTATAATGTTTTCATTGATTGTAATATTTTCAATTAAGATTATAATGTTTTCAATTAATTGTGTTCTCAATTGATAGTATGATATGAAAAATTATATTTAGCCAAAATTTCATGAACATTTCTTATGAATCTAGTAAGATTCTTTTTACATTTGACCATTTTTATTCAGTCTATCATGTGATAAAAATAGTTTTATCTGATTTACAAAAGTCAAGGACTATATATAGAGCAATACAAGAAAAGTAAGACAAATAAATGAACTTTTAAGAAAACATCTCATGCTAGGAATCCATTCGATTTAATTTGGTAAAGCTAGATGTGGTCACTTTTCAAGTTTAATTGTGAGGCCAACACTTTTCAGCCGCTTAATATTGTTAAAAAAAAACTCAAGTTAATGTGGGAAGAGTCGTGTCTATAAAGCCTTTAGTCAAAAAAAAAAAAAGAGTCGTCACTATGCCAAATACTGAGGAATGGGGCCAGTGCCGTGCCTTGTAAAGCGAAAAGGAAACTTTCTCCTAGGGCATCTTTACACATGTTTTATTTGGTGGCTTGTTGGTAGAATGCTTTTCTTTTTGTTAAGTTTTTTTTTCATGAATTCCCACTCCCACCAATATCCAACTAATCAATGTTTAAAAATATCATATATGTTTTCAGCATTTTCACTTTATAGCTAATCAACAATTTTTACTTTATAAATCTTTTCATTGCATTTATAATTTTTTTTTGAGCAACACATTTATAAATTATATTATTCTTTTAATGTTTATTTTACCTTTTTACAAGTACATAATTTATATATAGTATATAAATTTTTTAAATTTTTATATAAATCACTATAAACCAACAATCAATTTTGTTAGTTATTTTTAATTACATTATTTTTAATTACATTATTTTTATTCAAATTTATAGATATTTTATTTTGCTTATGGCATGAAAATACTTGGCACGGCTCTGGATAGGGCATGGTGGGTTTTGGTTGAAGTTTTTAGATTTGCAGATGCTTTAATGGAGTTATTGGTTTGGTTGGAAAAACAAGAACCCAAACAAGAAGATCACTTTACAGCTCCCAAACAAATTGCTCTCAAGATTCTTGCTGAGTTGTGTGAACATGTCTTTCTTCTTGTCTTAACGTCCTACTTTAGATCCTATGATTCTTTTTTCATCAACTTATCGACACATATATTAATAAGTACGTATGATACTTGACCAGAAATTTCAGTGTATGTTGGCCATTAGCTAGGTTGTGAATTTTCGAAGATTTCAAAGGGAAAAAAAAACGAATTAACAGGTAAAATGAAGCAGATGTAAAGGATAATTTAAGACTAAGGAATTGACAAAAGGAAGGTGAAGTAGGAATAATCAATCAAGAGAAGAAACTGTAATCTTTGGATTGAAGGATGATTTGTCGTAATCCTCCAATTGATGATAGGATCATCAAAATAACTCCAAGTACTATGCATACCTGTTAAACACACGTATTCAATAGCATTGTCACAACTTTTGTTTGGAGCAAAATTAAGAAATTTATACTATTTTGGCTGAATCTAAATAGCGTATAACCAAGTAAGAAATAAATTAAAGATTATCTACGATCCATACTTATATATATTATGAATTATAAGAAAATTATTTTGGAAAAAAAAAACAGAAAATCAATTAAGAATTGAATTTCAACAAACTAAACAACGTGGACAGAAGAAAAGAGACATTACCCAATTCGTCCACCACGACAAGCCAAACCTCTTTGGCTTATAGATTATTAGCCACATTATGCAAGGAAGCTGCAGAACAAATCATAAAGCGTATGGAGATTAATTTTTTATATCAGATAAATGAAAACTTCGTCTTCATAAGAAACTGAAAAAGATTTCATAATATGTACACTTACAAAATAAGTTGTTGGAGCAAATGCGAATCCTCCAAAGAAAGCGAGAAGGCCGCCAAAGAAGGGTATCAATACCGCAATGAACATCGTTAATGCTGTCCTCGCAAGTTATAAAACATTTACCAAAAATATTATTAGAACATATAATCTAGCCTTTTGGTTCAATTATTGTTTTTAATGATTTTCAATTACAATATACGTAATCATGCTGGGCTGGGAAAATATTGTTTTTTTTTTGACATCAAACGGCAATTATATTACTCCGTGAATCCAGACCGGAATAGAACTACCAACAAAACATAGATCTCTATGAAAAGTACGAACATTTTTGGCCAAAGCATCAGCCACTCCATTGTGAGCCCTCAGAATATAACAAATCTCAAACTCCGGGAAACAGATCAGTAGAGTTTTAATAGCCTCCAGTTCCGTTGCAAATCGCAGCCAAACCTGTGGATCCGATAGCATTGCGATAAGGTCCTTGCAGTCCGTACCAAAGCGTTGGCAGGGCGAGTATTGAAGCATACATTCTAGCGCCCATCTAAAAGCTTCGAGCTCGGAATGAAGAACTGTCTCGCGCTTCCTCAAATTTCTCGTCCCCATTAGCTCTATCGTCCCATTGTCATATTTCCACACCCAACCACAGCCGCTATACTGATCAGCGTCGGTCCAAGAACCATCCACTATGCAAATATTCTCTAGACATATGGTCTGAGTCTCAGCGATACAAGGTACTTGCGGATTCTGGCCCGACTTGTCATTAGCATTAAACCACGCAAGGCATTCACTTTCTGCAAATCTTACCAAGTCCATAGGGTCTCTGTCAATCTCCCTAAAAATTTTGTCATTCCTGGCCTTCCATATGTACCAAATTAACCATGGATAGGGGTCTCTATGTGACGCAGAAACAATATCCTCCTTCCGCCAAAAAAGGTAATCTATATTTGCATAGATACTAGACAATGGAAAAGTATTTTGCCCCGAAGGCGTCGAGGATAAGGCCCAAACTTGCAAGGCAGGAGGGCACTCAAAATAGCATGAGTGACAGTTTCTTCCAGCTCTCCACACCTGGGACAGAAATCATCACATCGCATATTCCTATAAGTCAGGTTTCGAGTAACTGCAACATGTCATGTTATCAACTGCCACATAAGATGGCGCATTTTGGGAGGAGCTTTGACTTTCCAAACAAAAGCTTGAAGATCAGTTATACCAGGTTCGCAAACCAAACTCTCAGTATCCTTTCTCAGGAGATATCGGGACACCTTATAACCTGATTTGACATTATACTGACAAGTTTTAGTATAACTTCAGCAGAAAGAATCCCTACGGTTCGTTGTACTTATGACTAAACTCCTTATGAGGGGAATGTCTTCCTAGTGGACATAATTTGCCAGCAGATCAGTGTCCCAATCCTTTGAGACTGGATTTATCAGATCACTGACTCTCAGGTTCAGGGACAAAACATGGCCAGATGGGTTAGCCGGACGACCTGGTACTGTCGGGATCCAGGGATCCTCCCACACTTTTAACTTCATGTCCAGAATGTACCTTATGTCTAATGCCTAGCAACAATAGGTCTCGCACCGCCGAAATGCTAGTCCACACATAGGATGGACTGCTGGTCGAATTTGAACGCAAAGGCAAACTCATTTGGTAATACCTCCCCTTGAGCACCCTAGCCACCAATGAATCCGGAAACTGAACTAGTCTGCATAACTGTTTCGCTAATAAGGCCAAGTTGAACTCATGGATCATACGGAATCCCAAACCTCCCTCACACCTAGGTTTACATAGCTTTTCCCATTTGGCCCAATGAATACCTCTCTTTGGGGGATTTGAGCTCCACCAAAACTGTGCGATGGCACTTGCGAGTTTTTCACAGACCTCTAACGGCAGGAGGAATATAGACATCACATATGTAGGCAAAGCTAATAAAATATATTTAATCAGAACCTCCTTCCCACCTTTCGATAGCCATCTCCCTGTACACCCGTTCACTCTATGCGTTAACTTGTCTTTGAGGAAAGCAAAAAGTTTGCATTTTGAGCCAATAATATCTTCTGGAATTCCCAAATGTGAACCCATCCCTCATTCGTTTTGGATTCCTAACGTATCTTTGATATGTTGTCTAGTTGTAGCATTTATCTTCTTGCCAAAGAGCAGAGAAGATTTCTCGAAGTTAATGCATTGTCCCAATGCTTTCCTATATTTCCTAATCTCTTTCATTATTTCCTCACATTCACGGGGCTCCGCCTTATAGAAGAAAAGGCTATCATCAGCAAAGAGAAGGTGAGATACCGAGGGACATGCGCGTGTTACCCGCATCCCCGTTATCTTTCTTTGGTTCTCTGCATGATTAACAAGGCTAACGAGCGCTTCCGTGCATATAATGAAAATGAAAGGAGACAAGGGATCTCCTTGACGTAGGCCTCTTTCCGGGACAATGTTTCCCCTTGGCTGACCATTTATAAGAACTTTGTACCTCACCGAAGATATACATCGCATGATCCAAACAATCCAAAGTTCTGAGAACCCCATTTTTGCATAACAGCCTGGATGAAAGGCCACTCCATTCGATCGTACGCTTTCTCATATCAGTCTTAATGGCCATCCTCTTGTTGCGACCATTTGGTTTAGTCCTCAAAGCATGGAACATTTCTTGTGCAATCATGACATTGTCAGAAATTTGTCGTCCGGCAACGAAAGCCGATTGAGTTTCTGAAATTAATCCTGGTAAGACATTTCTCAATCTCTGACATAAGACCTTGGAGATTATCTTATAGCTAACATTGCAGAGACTAATAGGCCTGAACTTAGACATCTCATTCGGTTTATCCACCTTTGGGATAAGACAGATATTTGTGTCATTTAAGTCATTTGCCATTGTTCCTTCAAATAAGAATTGATTAACCATATGAGTTAAATCATCATTTACAATGTCCCAAAACCTCTGGTAAAACAGTGCAGTCATCCCATCTGGTCCAGGAGCTTTCTCCAGATGCATTGCGAATAGAGCTAACTTGACTTCTCATTCCGTGACCGGAGCTGTAAGATCCTCATTCGCAGCACCTGAAATCTTAGTAGATACTTCTGAGAGAGCCTCCTCAATATTCTCAGGGTTATATGTCCCAAATAACTCACGGAAGTAGCTAGTAGCGATGACCACTCGACCATCTTCGTCCTTCACTGCATTCCTATCAGTATCGAGAAGCTGAGAAATTTTATTCCTTGCTCTCCTTTGCTTTGTTACTGAATGGAAGTATTTTGAATTTCCATCACCTTCTTGGAGCCATAACACTCTACTCTTTTGTTTCCAGAATATCTCTTCCGCCTTAAGAGCGTCAGATAATTCTTTCAGCGCCGTCGCTATATCCTCAGTTGTGGCCTCGTCATCGAGGTACATCGCCTCCACCTTTTCCTTCAATTCCTCCACCTGTTTTCCAGAGTTTAAATCATGCTGCCTCCTCCATGATCCTAAGGCTTTGCGACAACTCGATATGTGATCCATAATATTCGCATTAGTGGGGAGCTCTGAGGAATTCCAGCCCTCCAAAATAACTAGCCGTACTTCCTTGTCGTCAATCCATCGCTTATCGAATTTGAAAGATTTCGATTTTCGCACTGGTTTGGTAAGGATATTTGCTAGAACCGGACGATGATCTGAACCCCACAAACGCAAATAAGCTAACCCCGAGTGAGGGAACTTCTCATGTCAATCTTCATTTCCAACAGCTCTGTCTAAGCGACATCTGATTGTGATTCGCCCTGCCTTTTTTCCAACCCATGATAATGTATTTCTAGAGCATAGGAATTCCAACATTCCACAATCATGGAGCATCTGTTTAAAGGGCAGGAAAGAGCTATCTGTCTGAGGTCTTCCACCCACCTTTTCATTATGACACGTTATTTCATTGAAGTCACCAATCATAAACCATGGTCCAACTCTTGTTGTTGAGAAACGTGTAAGATGTTCCCACACATAATCCTTATGTTCTAAGACAGGATCACCATACACAAATGTCATATAGACTTTTATTCCATCAATGATTGCCTCAACGTCAATCATTCTGTTATTTGAAAATAAAACATTAATTTGAAATTCTGCAAAAGAAAACAAAGCTAAACCACTGCTAAGGCCAAGTGGCTCTACGGTAAATAAACGATCAAATCCTAACTCGGTCTGAATGTTTTGCAACATCGACCTATTATTCTTCGTCTCTGAAAGGAACACAAGTCCTGGGCGATGCTTCAGACACATCTCCTTAAGGCGTCGAACTGTGAGGTTGTTCCCAATCCCTCTACAGTTCCAACTGATCGTCTTCATGGTTCCCCCTTTGATGACGTTTTAGGCCTCATCCAACCCTCATCTTGCGCATGTCTCTCTTTAATCTTCTTTGCACTGTGTCGCCCATACTTAGCAGAACCACCAGTCTCATTAGAACTCATATACTTAGATCGTTTGCTAGGAGATCCCCAACGAAGGATCCCAAGCTTCTTGCTTGAGAGGCCTAATGGGCCACTCATCTTGACACCTGTCCAGCGTTTTTGTTGCCTTCTCCCCTGGTATTGCTCTCCTCTCCACAACATGTAACAGCTCTGGCCATTTGGTTTCGGATTTCAGGAGTTCCTCACCTAGAAGGTCATCCTCATTAGGATCAAACCCCACCATCTCATCATCTTGTTCTTCCATCTCCACATCCTCCAAGGCCGCAATAATCTTGATCCTCATTAACCCCAGCCGCCAGAGATGGAGAGAAGAGAGAGCTCGGGCGGCACCTCTTGAACGGGTAGTAACATTACCCTCCATAGGGTTATCACCAGCAGATGGGTAACAATCTTACTTGCTAGCATCCTCCTTTGTCGACCTTCCCCACTCTTTGGCATCACAATTCTCCGGTGATAGCGAGAGTATTGACAATTGTTCATAGGGAACAATATCGAGTGAACCACCAGTGTCTACACGGGGTTCCCCCCCCATTCGGTCCATAGAGGGTTTCGCTGGACGCCTTAAGTCCTCCTCATTCGCCGAAACAGAGCGCTGGGGCTTGAGCTCTCCACCTAAACGAAAGTAACCCACGAAGAATAGTATGCTTGAATGGCTCTACCAAGCATAAAAAATTTAGAATCAAAAGTTTGAGTTTTGGGATGAATATGGAGACAAAGTTAAAGAGATGTTGTTTTTAGTGCATAACAATTAAGAAAGAGATAGTGTCAATCAATTTTAGGTGCATTAAGAGCTTCAAATTGGTTGTTCATGGTGGTTGGGGTATTGATGGCAATGGCGATCTTGTAAATATTTGAAGATGATGAGGTTGAGAGAGTAAAAGAGCCATTTTCAGGAAGAAAAACAAAAAAAATTTAATGGCATTTTCGTAAATAATATGAACATGTGGGGGTGAATATGACAAAAAAAAAACAAAAAAAGAGGTTAATTTTGTGTTTGACTTTGAGTTTTGAGTCAAATTTGCAAAAAGCCCTTATTTTTATTCAAGTTTATAGATATTTTATTTTGCTTATGGCATGGAAATACCTAGGCACGGCTCTGGATAGGGCATGGTGGGTTTTGGTTGAAGTTTTCAGATGTGCAGATGCTTTAATGGAGTTCTTGGTTTGGTTGGAAAAACAAGAACCCAAACAAGAAGATCACTTTACAGCTCCTAAACAAATTGCTCTCTAGGTTCTTGCTGAGTAGTGTGAACATGTCTTTGTTCTTGTCTTACTAACGTCCTACTTTAGATCCTATGATTCTTTTTTCATCAATTTATCGACACATATATTAATATAAGTACGTATGATACTTGACCAGAAATTTCAGTGTCTGTTGGCTATTAGCTAGCTTGTGAATTTTCGAAGATTTCAAGAAAAAAAAGGAATTAACAAGTAAAATGAAGCAGATGTAAAGGAGAACTAGATTTTGACCCGCGCTTTAAAAGCGCGGGTATATTTTTATTCTAATATATTTATATATATATGAAAGAAAATGAGTTTTATATGTTTGTGTAAATCATTTTTGATATTATTTTATATTTTGTTTTGTTTTTGTTTTTGACAATTTTAATTTTTGTTACCTATACATATTTTTGTTGTTGCATAAAATTTCCACTTGCTCCCATATTTATATATTTTTATTTTATGTTTAATCGTGACCACAATTATTTTATTTTATTTACTAATTATTGCTAATATTATGTTGTTAATTGGACTTTGTCAATATTGTTTTTAGTTTAAATTGTCAAATTAAATGGGCTTCAGCCCAATGAAAGTGGATAATTTAAGCCTCAAAAAGTTGATTAAGCCCAATGAAAGTGGATAATTTAAGCCCAAAAAAATTACCGAATTGCCATTAATGAATCTATAATTGTTAGACAAATAGTAAGGGCATAATTGGAAAAAATTAAAATTTCATTAAGTCTATAATTTAGGAATGATTCTGTTTTAATGGTATTGATTTAAGACTAAGGAATGACAAAAGGAAGGTGAAGTAAGGATAATCAATCAAGAGAAGAAACTGTAATCTTTGGATTGAAGGAGGATTTGTCGTAATCCTCCAATTGATGATAGGATCATCAAAATAACTCCAAGTACTATGCATACCTGTTAAACACACGTATTCAATAGCATTGTTACAACTTTTGTTTGGAGCAAAATTAAGAAATTTATACTATTTTGGCTGAATCTAAATAGCGTATAACCAAGTAAGAAATAAATTAAAGATTATCTACGTCTCAATACTTATATATACTATGAATTATAAGAAAATTATTTTGGAAAAAAAAAACAGAAAATCAATTAAGAATTGAATTTCAATAAACTAAACAATGTGGACAGAAGAAAAGAGAAATTACCCAATTCGCCCACCACGACAAGCCGAACCTCTTTGGCTTATAGATTATTAGCCACATTATGCAAGGAAGCTGCAGAACAAATCATAAAGCGTATGGAGATTATATTTTATATCAGATAAATGAAAACTTTGTCTTCATAAGAAACTGACAAAGATTTCATAATATGTACACTTACAAAATAAGTTGTTGGAGCAAATGCGAATCCTCCAAAGAAAGCGAGAAGGCCGCCAAAGAAGGGTATCAATATCGCAATGAACATCGTTAATGCTGTCCTCACCAATTTATAAAACATTTACGAAAAATATTATTAGAGCATATAATCTAGTATTTTGGTTCAATTATTGTTTTTAATGTTTTTCAATTAGAATATACGTAATCATGCAGGGCTGGGGGAGAATATTGTTTAGCGTTTTATTTTCCGGATTTAGATAAATTTTATATATCCCTTAAGAGTATATAAGATAATGTCCAGACACTATAAGATCAGATTAACGTACGTACCAACATATACATTCCGTACGATGAAACGAAGAATTGAAGAGGGTTTGAAATTGAGTTTCTTAACCAGAAATGTCTCCACCATGTCGAAAACGGGCATTGCAAATATCTGCATTTGAATTTTTTTTTTTTACGATGGCATGGAATATACACATTTGGACGGAAGCAATTGATTACCAAAAACCGGTAGACTCTCCTGTTGCAATGAAAAATTTTATGCATGAAGGATGTAAAAGTTATTGGACTGACCTGGTAACTGCCAATGACATGAAAAACCACGAACAAGTTAGCTAGTGCGATGGCCCAAACCGGTGTTTTGAGTGATATCAATATGTTATCCGAGACATCATTTCCAAAAACGCCATAGCCAACCAAAGCAAGGGGGAAGTAACACAAGGCCACGACAACGTAAGCCACCATGACTCCTTTCCACATAGGACCTTTAGAAGGATTACTTGGTGTAGAAGGTAACGTTGCTTGGATCTCAAGCACCACACTGTGACCTGCATAAGAAAATGCAATGCCCCCAAGCCCCGTAAAAAAGTTTAACACCGTGCCCGCGGTTGTGCCCGCTCTGTAGCCATACTGAACGTCTTCCTGAGCGCCCTTTGCAGCTGTTGCGGTCCAAGCAATTGTTGAATAACTAAAAAAAAAGACATAAATAATGTATGATGTATCATTTTCATGTTATATATTCCATTACTTTTTTATCATTTACAATATAAATTGAGTTTTAACATTTTTGAAAAAAAAAAACACAATCATTCATCTACGTGCTGCATCATTACTATCATGTCAAAACAGTGTGGATATTTTAATTGTGTATATGCTACTTTAATACTATTCCTTTAATATATTAGTAATCACCATAACTTTTTTAAACTTTATGCATGGTTTTCCCCGGCGCTGCGTATATAAGATGATGGTGACAAATATATATACCTAAGGGACATGACGGCCGCAACAAGAGAGACAAGGGAGATGGAATTGAAGTTTGGGAGATGAGACAAAACGAAATGAGAAGAAGCAAATATCATTATGAAGAATGGAAGTCTGATTTGTGAGCAGTCTTGACAGACTAGTTCATGAAACTTCTTCAACGATTGTCCACCGGTCACCATATATACTATGCATACTCCAACCTTAAATTGACAAACCAATTCCAATAAGAAGAGTTGTATAAGAAAATGATGGAATCAATAATGTTGTATTCATCTAATAGACAATATTGCTTACTTCGACAGTTAATTGCTGAGGGACGATAATATAGAGACCAAGACGTTCGCCAAACGCAAACTGGCCAAGTTCGTGATAGCGGTCAAAGCGTTTTCCAGGAACCTTCTCGTGCATCTCTACCATTTGCCACAACGTGTAGAGTGTTATTATCCATGATAGAATCAGTATTGTCACGCCCAAACCCCTGACATATATATAACAAAATCATGAAACGTTTCAAATATTTGGTTCTATAGATGTGGATAATACATAATTAATGTATGCAGACCTCTATCAAGTTTCAAGCTAGTTGGTGGTCATGTACAAAATTGCATAATTAAATTTGATGAATTTTTTAAAATAAAAAATATTATATTGAAATCATGCATGTACCATCCGAGCTTGGCCATGGAGTAAGGGAGACCAAGAACGCCGGCCCCGACCATGGCGGTCACATTGTGAAAGGTAGAGTACCACCATTTCGCGTTTCTCGAGGACGTAATCGGAAGCCAATCATCGATCTCTTTCTGTCTCTCAAGCCCTTCAACCTATGCAAAATCAAGAAAATAATAATAAAAGAGTTCAAGATTAAACTTCGTATATGAAGATCAAGTTAGATTAAGGATTGAGAATGAAAGAGTGATTTGACTGACCCGGTGATCAAACGAAGTTTGCTCCGGCGTCTGCGGAGGAACTCCGTTTGTCATCTGAATGTACATTTTTTCCCGACAACCTGCGACAAATCTCAATGCTTCTGGTAATCCCATAAACTACGAACAATATAAATCATTGTAGATTGGAACAAAGTCAACCTTATTTCCGTTTACTTTTGTGCATGTCTTATGCGCAATGGAGGGATCGTGGACGCATTAAATGTTACTTATTTGAAATTAAAAAATATAAATAAACCGCTTTAATTATTTTCTAATCAAGGTTCCAAACTACCAATAAAAATGTTTTCTTTAACTAAGAAAAAGAAATTTCAACTTTGATGCTATAAGCTAACTAATTAGCGACCAGCAAAAGAAGAAAGAAAGCAATACGTTAAAACACAATGGCCAGCGTTCTTACGGAGGAAATACAACGATGTTAGGCATTCTTTCCCCAGTTCACAATCCAACACATTTCACGAGCAAAAAAATACAATAGCAGACAAACTTACACGAGATTCTCGTAACTCTCCTTCAAAAATACAATGACAGATAAACTTACAAATAGATTATAACTATCTTTCTTTTTATTATTGTAAAAATACAACTTTAAACACAAACAAAATTCTGCTATTGTGGCATATTAGAACATAAAAGAGTAAAAAAAGAGTTGAACTTCATATAGATCTCTGATGTGTTGTAAGAACAGATTCTTAGGAGGCTCAGCTGTAATCACATGTTTTATCTTCTCAATCTGTGGTAACATCTTTGCCAACAGCATCCTTATAGTCAAACCGCAGCCATTTCCTCTACCAAGGCATCCGTGAAACACTTGAGCAAAATGTTGACTATATATCTGAACTTGATGCTGCAACAAGGAAGAGACGAAGATATAAGCTTATCGGTCATGAGTTTGTGTTTATGTTAGCAGAGAGAGTGGGAAATTATGTACATGGTTACATCCCACGTTTCAACCATAAGTTGATGGAACTTGCTCACTGTTTCATCATAAGAGCTACTAGCTTTTTCAGAGGAATTGCATTCCTCAACAAGGCCCGCCTCATAACGAGCTTGGCCCAGGAGGCCAACCAGATCTCAGCTCGGGCCAAGCACACAGTCCAAGAACTTGGCCCATTAAGCTTGGTCCAGCTTATTAAGTCAAACCGACTTAAGGGCATGAAGAGCTAGAAAACGAGTATAAAGGAGGGACAAAGAGACCAGGAAGGGTATTCACACATCACCATAGAGATTGATGGCTAGAACTAGGATTTCCTCTATTTAGCTTTAACATCACTGACTTGAGTGATTCCGACTCATTCCTACCGAGTATTATCTCATTTTCTCTCTTTGGTTCACTCACCATTGTAGTATATCCCTTAACTGATCATTAAAAACGTCATCGAATAAATCACAATCGAGTTTGTTCACCTCTTTAGAACTGACCATACCCAAATTTAACAGTTGGGGCCAAACGTGGGGATATACAAAGTAACGGTACGAAGATCAACATTAGCGCCGAAGACTTGACCAGTGGAGACGAATCTACATCAAGCAACAAAGCTGTGACCATGATGGAAATGATGACAATCATATTTGACCGTCTTTCTCACCATGTAAAAGTTAATAAAGCAACTAGCGAGCATCTCGCCATCATAAGTGATGCAATCACGCCACCAGCAAGCAATGTCAGCGGCCCTAAGACGATAAGAAGACAGCTTTTCGAGACCAAAAACACAACGGCCGATGGAGGAGAACATATAATGAGTCAACAAATTGCTTACCTTCGGACCTTGATGCAAGATATCAACTCAAAATCCACCAAGCAACGAGTTCGTCTCCAGAAATCGAGCATGTCCTCGCCGCGACTCTGAAAACCCCTGTTACGAAGAGTATCACCAACGTCAAAATCTGTCAAACATACAAGTTGCGTATCTCGTCCTACTCCAATGATACAAATCCAACCGACCATGTAACTGCGTTCAACATAACCAAGGGATGAGCACACGTTACCGACAAAGAAAAAGTCCCAAGATATTTTCAGCTATTCATAGAGAGCCTTAGCGAGCTCACCTTGTCACACTCTCGAACGTTGACCATGTAGGCAGAACATCCCCCCCCCCAAATATGTCCTTCCACAACCGACAGACGAATGGCCTCTAAAGGGAGTTCAAGAAGATATTTGAAGCTCCCATTACGATAACGCCGCACCAGATAAATAGATTGAATCCATATATAGGGTTTCCTCCCTCGGCGCTCATTGCATCGACGATATTTTTTGTGCCTATTATATGTCCTTCCACACCGACAGACGAATGACCTCTAAAGGGAGTTCAAGTAGATATTTGAAGCTCCCATTATGATAACGCCGCACCAGATAAATAGATTGATTCCATATAGGGTTTCCTCTCTCGGCGCTTATCGACCTGGTCAGTTTAAGGTGGAGCCGTGTACTGAAGAATCACGAGTGGACTAGATATTGGGCGGTTATAGACTAGGAAGATGGCCGTAAGCATGGGAAGCTACACTTTGTTCTAGTTCTATGGTATATCCGGTGTAGCCTGGTTCGATCTGGTCCGTTACAAGACTGGTGCGAGTGGTACGAGATGGTCTGAGTGGTACGACATGGTTCGAGTGGTACAAGTGATAATCAGCCGAACTATTCAAATCACTACCAACCTCTACGTTCAAGAAAGATAATACATCAAATTGGAATGCATATATTGGAAGATTTTTAGAGAGATACAAAACAGGGGGAGTAATACGCGTTGTACTCTTTTTCTTAACCATGGTTTTATTCCATAAGGGTTTTCCTTGTCAAAAGCTTTAATGAGGCAACATCTAGGGCGTATTACATGGTTATGACATCTAAGGGGGTGTGTTATGAACCATACTGTGGATTGTCATAACCGGACCGACCATAGTAGGCCTAGTCCATCTGGCCCATTTACAAAGTCTATGGGGTATGGGTTTACTAAACTTATTGCATATGGGTTTAGGTTTAGAGGAAAGGAAAACTTATTCTGTTTTAGAGATTATCTTCTTCCTTGATAGACTAGGATTTATACTATTTCATTTTCCTTGTTATCTTTACTTATTTGTATTACCTGTATAAATGGGACCCTTTGTAAGTTTTATGCATATTCATAATACAAGTATTACCCACGAAATTCATCTTCTATTTCTCTTAGTTTACAACAAAAACCATTTTTAAGAGATTTTTTTTTAAATTAATTAGAATACTAAATTTAACTATAAACCATAAGTTTTAGGTTAATTAACCCAAAGTTTATAGTGTATTTTTTCCTCTTAAAACATAAAAGTGGTATAAGGAAAGTGATATTTTTGACAATTTTCCCAAAATTATTTATAAGTTAATAAAAATAAAATAAAAGTAACATTTAAGCTAAAAATTGATATAAAAATTAAACTTTGAAAAGGAGAAAATGAAGAATATGAATCTAAAAATAGATAACGCCTTGTAAATTTCTAATAAGAAATTTTATTTTTAACAGTATAAAAATTAAAAAATTATAAATATTAGCGAACTAGATGTTTTCTCAACACATACATGCATAATCATTTTAAGTTATTTATTAAAATATACATTACTAATTTAAATACTATTATGATAAATATTATTTGTATTTCTAAAAAGAACTTAAACCAAATATCAAATTATTTATAAATTACAAAGTTTTTTATCAAAATATAAATGCTGGTTATTGCGTTATTGAAAACTTTCACGCGTTATAAACTATTATATGAAATTGTTTTACATAAATAATTTTTTTGGAATCACTCAATATTCTGTACTATATAAATTTAATACCTTTATTTGATTAATTATGTGTTTTTTATTTTCAGTGCTTAACTTTTTATAATTAAATATATTATTTTTGATAAAAACACAGTAAATATAAATTATCTTTATATTTTTATAAGAAATTAAAAGATATTCTTTTCGAATAATTACATGGTATATATCAGAATTATTTTTTATTTTTAAAATATATCTTTTTTTGGTTAATTTTTATTAAATCAATTTTAATGAATTATATGATTTAATAAATTTAAAATTCGTTTTTCAAAAATTTTATTATATAATTTATAATAGAAAAATAAATTTACTTATTTATTAATGGTAATAATAATATTTATCAATCTAACTTTTTGCATAGGAGTTTAGAGCAAAAAAGTCACTCTAAAAAATATACCAGTAAAAATATAGTTATCAGAATTAGAAAAATTGTTCTATATAATATAATACGATTTAAATGTTGCATAAAAAAAAGGGTTCAAAGAAACACAAATTCAAAATTATATTTCAAGAAGCGCCATGTCATCGATCCGTGTCAATAAAACGGCACCAAAAGACACCTTCAACGGTTAGATTTCAATCACTCACTCACTCTCCCACCTTCCGTCATTTGCATATCTCAGAGACCTTTCACTTTTTTATCTATTGCTTCCACAATAAATTAATTTCGTTGAAATTAATAAAACACGCAAAAGAAAGAAACCGAAAAAACAATTTTATCTAAAAAAAAAAAAAATCAAAATCTCCTCACCTTCCTCTTCCTCTGTTTTCTCTCTCTAAATCCATGGATCCTTCACTTCCTCCTCCATTCACTGCTTTTCCTCTCTTCAACAACTCCAACCCTTTCCCCCCTCCCCAACACCCCTTCTATGGCGCGCCGTCTAACAACAACCAGTTATTTCAACCTTCGCCGCCAGTTCCTTCTCATCCATCCGTTAACCACCCTCCTTACCCAGAAGTAAGCTCTGTTACAGTTTGACTTCGCTAGGTTTCTTCTCAGTGACTGAATGTTTCTTTCTGTGTGTGTGTGTGTAGATGATCTGCAGTGCGATCTCTGCTTTGAACGAAGCTGATGGGTCAAGCAAGCAAGCGATCTCGAGGTACATCGATAGATTTTACACAGGGATACCTCCTACTCATGGAGCTTTGCTCACTCACCATCTCAGGACTCTCAAGAACAGTGGTGTTCTTGTCATGGTCAAGAAATCCTACAAACTCGCTGCTGCTGGTACCCCTCCGGCTACAGTAGCTGGTCTTGAACCTCCCAGATCTGATTTCAACGACAGAGTCAACGAGACCCAACAGTTACCTGATCCGGCCGCGACCTCTGCTCCTCAAACTCAGAAGCGTGGTCGTGGTCGACCTCCAAAGGCAAAACCCGATGTTCAGACAAACGGAAAACCCACCATAGAACAGAACATGATACCTGTTTCTAGACCGGAGGAGCTGCAGCCGCCGATTAAGAGACCACCGGGTCGTCCGAGGAAAGATGGAGCTTTGCCGGCAGCGAAGGCTTCTGTTTCGGGCCATGTGGAAGTTGCGAAACCAAGAGGTCGACCTCCGAGCGGTAGAGCGGCAGGGAGGGAGAGGAAGCCGACGGTGGTCTCAGCTCCTGCTTCTGTGTTTCCTTACGTTGCTAACGGTAGTGTTAGACGTAGAGGGAGACCAAAGCGAATTGACGCAAGTACTTCGTCTGTTGCACCACTACCACCACCTTCTAAGGCAGACGGTGGAGGAGAGAAGGTTGCCAAGAGAGGACGAGGACGACCTCCTAAGATCCCAGGTGTGATCAGGAAGCCAATGAAGCCCAAGAGAGGCTATTTTCGTACTGGAAGACCCGTAGGGAGACCCAGAAAGGTAAAATCTTTCCCTCGTTACTGTTGTAGAGCTAGATGTTTATAAGTTCTCCGAGTCAAATGAACAATAGATAAAAAGGTTAGAACTTTCGGTCTTGTGAATAAATGTCACTTTCCACTCTGAATGTTGTCTCTTTCCAGAGAGTATCTTTATTGGTTTCAACAGTATGATTACGTTCGTATCTCTCCTTGTTTTGTTTTTGGTGTACAATTTTATTAATTTTAAGATTCTCTCTTTGTTTGCTGATCAGTGTCCCGCTTTTGCTTCTAATAAATGTTTAGAATTACATAGGAAAATGCCCAAATCATCCACCAACATTTTTTTAAAAGGATAAATCTTGTTTATTTAATCAAAGTTCAAGACTTTTGTTTGCTTCAATTCGTTTTTGTATTATAGACAAGTTATAGTATTAATTATCTTACCTTTTGTCAAACACAGAATGCTGCGTGGAAGGGAGCTTCTGGACAACAAGATATTAGCTATGGTGAACTCATGAGGAAGTATGAATTGTTTGTAAGTGGACTAATGAACAAAAACACTGTGATCTTCTTGGTTTTGTTTCTTCTCCATGCTTATATGCTGGTTCTGGTCTTCTCTTGTTTATGCAGCAAGAGAAAACTAAGGAGATTGTTAATGTGTTGAAAGCTGAGGTCGGAAAAAGTGAAAATCAAGCCGTGGTTCGAGCTATACAGGACCTGGAAGAGCTAACATTAATAAAAGCGGACACAACAGAGGAGACGCGCCATATGGAGGAATTGCAGCCAGATAAACAGTACCATGAAATTGAACCCCAACCTGAGGGACACGGACAAGGGCAAGTGCAGGTGCAGACAGAAACAGAGGCTATGCAAGAAGCTCTGTTCTAATAAGAGCTGCCTTGGCACAACTTATAAAAGCTTGCAAGTGGTGATGATGGTGGTGAGTTTGTTTGTCTGTGTGTTCCATGGATTTTTTTTTTTTTTTTAATCTTACGGGTGTTGGAGGAGAGAAAACAGAAAAATGATGATGCATGTGTCTCTAACCAAACAGCAAGGAGAGGTAGGGTAATGTCTGTAAAGTTATTAGGATGTTGCCATTGTTCATGTACCATCTCTCTGTTTTTCCAGCGTCCGCATCTGTGTAGCCTTTTGCTTTGTACCCTCATGTTTCTTAGACTCTGTTTTGCTTATTTTATTTGGTCTCTTGTCCCCCCTGTAGGAGTTGTTCATGTTTCTAATAAACGTTTATGTTATTTTTATCTTCACGTCTCCACTTCTATGATCGTATTTTTTTTTTCGCGAACCATCACTTCTATGATTGTTCTTCAGTCTTATTATGTCAGTACTATCTCAAGTCATTAAATTTAACGATGCTTATGTCAGTTGCTTTTTGTCTAGACTTTAAAATTTGAAATCCCGTTTAAGTACTTATTGCAAAAATTAGGTAGGAGGTAAACGGTATACTTAACTCACACCTCTTGAACCATTAAACAACCATTTTTTCCTCCAATTTTTTTTTTGAATTTGAAAAGACCGGGTTTTCATTTTTAGTTATTAAGTTTTTTGGAAAAAGTTAACAAAAAATCACAAAACACTGTATTTTTTTTTTTTTGGGAAACTCCGTATTAGGCTCAGAACGAAGAGCGAATAAAAAGAGTGGATGAACTGTTTTTGCTTTCCATTCACATTACTTCTACTTGTTTTTAAGAACTGTGAATGGTCTGTCAAATGCTCTGCTATTTAAAAAAAAAGAAAATTACATATAAAGACAGTTTTATGTTTTTTTTAACAGAAAAAGGCAGTTTTGGCTCATAGGACAGTTTTTACCAACAGCTTCTTTTTGCTGTAACTATCTCATCGAAAGCTAAGTACATTTATTGTAACCAAGTCACAATAAGAGCGGGAAACAACCTCCACCATTCAATTTTTTGTTACATCAGGGGTGGAGATGCATTTCCCATAACTTTGACAAGACATATATCTGCCTCTCTTCTTAGCCATTAGATATCTTCTTACACTTTCCTAACCAACGGCCCATATCCCTTCATCTTAGATGTCTCCATCTTCTTCTTGTTTTCTCGTCATTAACCGCACTTACTTCTTGTTACAGACCTTGGCGTAATCTTCTCAAATCTATTGCTACAAACAACAGGTTAGTTTTTAATCTCTTTTTAAACCCCTTTCAACCGATAGATTAGCGAGATTAATTTTTTTTTATCACACCACAGCCTTGCATGTCTGACCACTGCATGGTTATTCCTGGAGAGTGGTCTTGCGTTGACTCTCTTTGGAATTTTCTGATTGACAAGAATAAGATGTCAAGGATTGTACCCGTCCGTCCTGGGATACCATTGATTGAATTACAGAACAATGTTGCTAAGGAGTTCTTCACCTTCACTGATCCACCTCCTGCTCCTGTACTGAGTTACTGGCCTCCTAACACGAAAGAGCTCGCCACCGGTCTGAGCACACCACCGGTTATACTTACCAACGACGGGGCTGTCAACTATTTCTTCCATCACTTAGCAGCACACCCAAGCATGAATTTGTTTGTCACCTTCGTCACAAAGATAGATAAACAACCACCTAGCCAGGTCAGCGAGAGCCATCTTCGCTTCTCTACACCAAACCAACCCATAAGGCCTTATTTCAACTGTCTTCGTCCCCCTTCAACAGCTTCTTCAAAAATCTCAAGTTTTTCTCTTTTTGATGACGATGAACTCCATCAGGGTTTGCCCCATTCCCAATTTATGGATGACCCCCTGCAACATTCTGCTGAGCCTCCTTCTACTGGACCTTCAAAACCCCAACGCGTCTCCATTCAAGACGAAACCCTTTCATGTGGAGACGAGATGCTAGAAGAAATGTTCAAGGAGGATCCCGACAACATCCCTGATAGTTGGCTGTTGGACGATGAAGATGACACATCATCTGAAAATTCGCTCCATCCAGACGTTGATGTACCAGTTGGTGGTTACGACCATGATTTTTGGGACCCTTTGTTAGATGACACCCTCGGTGGGTCAGATGCAGCTGAGATTATGGCTGGGATTCATGTCCCTAAAACAGCTCCTCAAACCTACCGCTGCACGGGAGGCGGTGCGTTCGATCACACAGTTCGGGTATCGGGTGAAGATGATACAGATTGGAAGAAAGATCTAGATTTTCTAGGTGTACACCAGAAGAAAAGTACACGCGTGCACAAAAGTTCTGCGGCTACAACACCAACAAGTGCACACACAACTTCACCGTACACGTGTACACCGGATAGCCAACCGTCTTCGTGTACAGCTCCCCCAATGCAACGTGGAACTCACCCCCTGTTCCTCCCACCCCTCCACCAGCGGAGACTAGACCTTTATCTGAAATCAGTGATGAGGAGTTTGATATCCCCCCTCTCTTTGATGACTTATCCTATGAGGCTGATGATGTACCAGATCTGAATTTAGATGATACCGACGGGGAACCTACCGTAGGCAAACTATACGCAAGCAAAAAAGACTGTCAAATCGGCCTAGCAAGTTATGCAATCAAAAATCGCTTCCACTTCAGGCAAACCCGAACTTACAGGGACTCTTTTGTTCTAAATTGCCATGATACGCGTTGTGATTGGCGCATCTTTGCCAAAAAACTCACCACCTGTGGGTATTACACAATCAAGAAGGCCCAACTTCATCACAGCTGTCCTTTGGACCAGCGGGATCAATACAAGAGAAGGGCCACCTCTAAAGTCATCGCTCATGTTTATCGTTCTCTTTACAGGGAACCAAACGAGGGTCCAAAAGCCGCTCAGTTGCAACAACTTGTATTGGAGGATTTGCGTGTCGATGCTTCATACATGAAATGCCACAGGGCGAAAGAGCAAGCTGTAGATATCACAGTCGGTAAAGCAGAAGATTCATACCTCAACCTTGCTGCGTACTTTGAGAGGCTGAAACAAACCAACCCTGGCACAGTAACTACCATCGAAACCGAACTTGACGAATTTGGTCAATCACGATTTCTCTACGCTTTCCTTTCTTTTGGTGCTTCAATACAAGGGTTCCGTCGTGTCCGTCCTGTTCTCATTATTGATGGCACTCATCTCTCTGGCAAATATAAAGGTGTCCTCCTCACTGCTAGCGGCCAAGATGCCAACTTCCAAGTTTTCCCCCTTGCTTTTGCTATTGTTGATGGTGAGACAGACGAGTCTTGGGTCTGGTTTCTTACTAAGGTTGAAAGGATTATTGCTGACTCCAACTCTCTGGCTATCATCTCAGATCGTCACATTTCCCTTCTTAAAGCGAAGAAACTTGTGTTTCCTAAGGCTCACCATGGAGCATGTATTGTTCATATCATGAGGAATGTTGTTTCACGGTACAAGAGCAAAGGCTTGGCAAAACTGGTATGTGCAGCTGCATTTTCTTTCAAACGCAAAGATTTCGATGATAACTTCGGCAAAATTAGACAGTCTAATGCTGCATGCGCAAAATACCTTGAAGACATCGGCACGGCTAAATGGGCAAGAACATACTTCCCAGGGAACCGATACAACCTCCTCACAAGCAACGTCGCTGAGCAACTCAACAATGCTTTCTCCAAATCCAGAGCTTCGCCCATCGTTGAGATTTTCATGTTCATTCAACGGATGTTGACGCGTTGGTTCTCAGCAAGGCGAAAAAAATCTGCAAAACACAACGGTCATGTTACACCCGAGGTTGCAGTTGTTATGGAGACACACATCAGACTCACTAAAGGCAGTAAAATCTCTAACATCACTGATTGGAGCTATCAAGTCGAAGGAGTTTTTGGTCATCCTTACACAGTTGCCTTGGACAATAAAATTTGCTCTTGCCAAGTTTTCCAGAAACTCAAAATCCCATGTGGTCATGCTCTGCTTGTAGCCGACTCCGTAGGTGTCCCACATGGCCATCTTGTTGGGGATTGTTACAAGACTCAGACATGGAGAGACACATATGCTGGTGTCATTTACCCAGAAGCGCCCTTTGGTGAGTTCCCAATTCCTCCTGCAATCTCCACTCTTAAACTACAACCTCCAAATACTCGTCGCCCTTCTGATCGACCTAAGGACAAGCGTATCGCTTCCACTGGTGAGATTCAGGTTAGCTACAACTATACTTACATCACATTACTTGCTCCCTACCCCCCTCACTTGTTGTCTTAACATAAATTTTGCTTTTATCTTCAGTCCCCTAAGAAAACAAAACTCAACAAGTGTGGTCGATGTGGTGTTTCCGGTCATAACAGAACTAGGTGCAAAGTCCCCATTTAACTTCTTGGTGAATTCTATATCCACATGAACTCTCTTTTGGATAGCGCGTTCACCTCGAACAGCTCTTTTGTTCCTACTTTTTTTGGTGTATTTCTCCTATGTAAAAACTCTACAACAAACATGGGTTACATGTATAAGCTGTTGCATTGGCGCTAACTTGTTCTTTTCAGTAATCGTATGCTTTCACCTCTTTCGTAACTGCAACCGTTCTCAGATTGTATCCCAACCAGATTAATTGTACACATGTACTCGCTCAAAGTAGGTGTACACGTGGACAACACAATCTGTCCATAACCAACCATCCGATGTACCTTAACAGATGGACTCGTCATGTTTCTCCAGTGTTAGTCCATCCCTTTCTCCAATTCAGCTTAACCCAGTTTAATTGTACACATGTACAAAATTATGTTCCGTGTACACATGCACGCCAAATAAACGGATATGCTCGTCGGAAGGTTCAACCTTTTCTTACCACACGAGCTGAAAAGCCCAAAAGCCTATTTTCGGGCCAAATAATGAATAGTCGATCCTAACCCACCCGGATCCCTCCTTTATAACTCCCAATTAAATTGGGGCTTCTTCTAGGGTTTCTGCTTTCTTATGCGGCCACAA
>CAJHQP010007188.1:0-33650 GCA_905132765.1 Moricandia arvensis
ATTGGGGTTTCTCTAGTGGGTTTCTTAAGCTGTGGGACCCATGAACAGTGTAAGGATCGGTTACAAAAACTATAGATTAAGAACCGGTTTTTATGGGTTTCTTACACTGTTCACGGGTCCCACTGACACGTGGCGCCTCACGATTGATTCATTTTTAAAAAAAAAAGTAAAAAAAAAAAAACAAGAAACCCTTTGGGTTTCTTGCATTAATGATGCTCTAACATCTCTACTTTCTACTTTGATTCATTAGAAACAATGAATTTATTTTAATAAAAATATATATATATATATAAATTCTAAAGTATGTTTCTGTATGGTTTATCAGTTGAATTATATTACACGAATCCAAAAATAAAATATACAGTATCGATTTCATTAGTTAAAAATTTCCTTTTGGGTTCTTTTAGACCAATGGTGATCAGATTCGTTGCAGTAGACCAATCGAATATGTATAAGTACCGAAATAACAAACCAGAGGAAACCATAACAAACCTAAGAGAAACTACCTTAACCAAAAGGGACGCAGACCGGGCTTATGAACCGGAACGATCCTCGCCGAGAAATTGACAATACCGTTCCTTTGCCGTAATCGTCCCACAATCCGTAACTCAGACATTGCAAGAAACCCTCGGGGGCATATTCCCCCGTAAAATCCTTTATCGGCACACGTGCGGTTGCCACGTGTTTAACCTTGCCGCCTGAGATCTCGCAAAAAACCCTAACGTACATGAAACCCTCTTTCTTCTCCGACGAAAACTCCGTCTCTAGCTTCTCTTTCCATACCAGATGTTCCCCACAGAGCCCCGTTCTCATCGCCCGGTTGCAATTATTCCCGGCGATATCAAAGTGAACGAATGAGTTTTGGTTCACCGGTTTTCCGCCGTCGAGGAGACCCTCTGCTGATACTGCCGTGATTTCGAGTTTACGAGTCGTCATAATACTTTTTTGCCCTAAAGGAAAGAGGGACCTTTGTTCGTTTTATATAGAGATAAGGTTTTTACTTTTTTTTTTACCTTTTTCAGTTAGCTTCGGATTAGGTAATTAGGAAGCTGATGAGTAATTACGTTTCCTAGAAGCTTCGGTCTTTCCTTCTAAATATCTTTTGTGATAATTATCATCATCTCATATTAATTATCTTTATCATGATAAATATCTCACATATTAAAAAAATTTATTTTTACCACAATTAACTCAAAACTTGAAATCAAACAAAAAAACTAATTTTTTAAAAAAAAAAAATTTGATTTGCCTTATTTATCCTAAAAGTTTCCATTATTTACAAAATGTCACCGGAAAACTTACTGAAAGACTTAAAGAAAATTATGTTTTACTCTATCATCGTCATCTTTATCAATTATTTACGAAAATGCTATTACCATCAATTCACCCAACAACCATGAACCACCAATATGAAGCTTTTAATGAATCAAACAAATTGATTTCACTCATTATTTCTCATATCTTATTCCCAAAAACTACATCTCTCTCCATTTCTCTCTATATTCATCCAAAAAATCTAAGGCTTTTGATTCTAAAGTTTTTAAGGATCATATAACTATTCAAGCTCATGATTTCTGGTCATTAACTATTGAGTAACTGTCTTGGTGAAGTTATGTGTACTTGGACAATTAAGCAAGTTTTCTCAGTGGTTTAAAATATGAATCGAATAGTTTACCCAGATTTGTTCGCGAGAAAACTTACGTGTAATCGAAGATTCTGTGGAAGTCTGCGTAGGTTACTTTTGCAATTGAAAATTTAAACTTAAACATTTAATTTAAATTGGAAAACTTCCATGTAAGTGAAGTCTTCCAAAATTTTATTCCATAATTCTGGTCAAACATAAGATAACGAAAGAAGATTTTCAGGGAAGTCTTTCAGCGGGAGACTTCCTTGAAAGTCTTTCAACAAAATTCAAATATAGTCAATTGCAAAAGTAACCTACGCAGACTTCCACGGACCGTAAGCAGACTTAATGTAAAAGTTGAGAAGACTTACCGGAAAGTCTTCTGTAGAAAGTCAAATTTCTTACACAGATCAGTCAGTTACAAAACTAACATGTTTATCCGAGAAGACTTCTAGGGAAATCTTCCTAAATTTTTTTTTTCAACAAAGAAAAGTTGGAAAACTTCCACGAAAGTCTTCCTTTGTAAATTTTCAATTGCAAAATGACATGAATGGAAGACTTTCAGAAAAGTATTCTTTGGGAAGACTTTCATGAAAGTCTTCTCTTGGAAGACTTTCACAAAAGTCTTCTATGTCAATGTATAATAAACCTTCATTTTCTTTAAAACATAAATGAATTTTTGAACTTTTATTGTTAATTCATGTGTTTTAGACAATATTTGGGGTCCTGAATGAAATCCTTAACTTTATTGGTGATAATTTAGAGGTTATCAAATATGTTTATTAATGTTTTTAGCTAATGATAGAAGACTTCCCTGGAAGTCTTCTAGGTTAATTTTTTGACTTTGATGTTCTATGTTTTATACAAAAACTGAACAAGTTAGAAGACATTAGAAGAAAGATTTAATAAAGATGAAAGACTTAATTATAAGTCTTCTAACAAGAAGACATTAAAATACTTCCCAGAAGACTTAATTATAAGTCTTCTAACGTCTTTTTATTAGAAGACTTTCTAGAAAACTTAATTATAAGTCTTCTAATAAGAAAACATTAGAAGACTTCCGAGAAAACTTAATTATAAATTTTATGGAAAGTCTTCTAACGTCTTCTTGTTAGAAGACTTCCTAGAAAACTTAAATATAAGTCTTCTAACAAGAAGACATTAAAAGACTTCCTAGAAGAATTATAATTAAGTCTTCTGGAAAGTCTTTTAACGTCTTCTTGTTAAAAGACTTCCCAGAAAACTTAATTATAACTCTTCTAACAAGAAGATATTAGAAGACTAGTATAGAACTTGATGCTCAAAATAGATTTAAATATTTATGTAACATTTGATATTTGATGAATTTGGCTAAATTTTCTTAAGATATATTCTCTTTTAGCCGTAGTAATTTTGACTAACTTTTTGTGTTATTGTGTTTTGCTATTGAATTTGTATCAAGAACTTTAATAATGTCAAGTACTTTTGACAAAATATTGTAGACATGAAAATATTTACCAATCTTTTCATTAATATCTCTTTAAATTTACAAAAGAATTTACAAGTAAAAGAGTACACCTACAAATCACAAAACGACCATGAAAAAATTATTATAAATCATTCCTCTACAAAAACAAGTTTGGACTCCACTTAACATGAGAGAAGACTCCGTCAGAAGACTTCCGTGGAAGTCTTCTAGTGCATTATTGTTCGAAGACTTCCGGGAAGAGTTCCATGAAAGTCTTCCAAGACATCTCAGATCTAAAAAATCTACATATCCAATCAAAATAAATCAGTAAGAAAGACTTGAGATAAAAATAAGAAATTAATATAAAGTTTAGTTTATTTATGAAAGATTTACTTGAAAGTCTTCTAATAGAATACCTCTTGAAAGACTTACTTTAAAGTTTTATAGACTCTAAATTTAATAGTGCATTATTTGTTGGAAGACTTCCGAGAAAACTTCCATGAAAGTCTTCCAAGTCGTCTCAGATCTGAAAAATCTGCATATCCAAACAAAATAAATCAATGAGAAAAACATGAAATAAAAATGAGAAATTAATATAAAGTTTAGTTTTTATTATGAAAGATTTACTTGAAAGTATTCTAATAGAATACCTCATAGAAGACTTATTTGAAAGTTTTTTAGACCCTAAATTTACTATTCGCCTAGAAGACTTCCGCGGAAGTCTTCTAGTGCATTATTTGTTGGAAGACTTCCGAGAAGACTTCCATGAAAGTTTTCCAAGTCGTCTCCGA
Organism: Moricandia arvensis; assembly: GCA_905132765.1. Classification (NCBI taxonomy): domain Eukaryota; kingdom Viridiplantae; phylum Streptophyta; class Magnoliopsida; order Brassicales; family Brassicaceae; genus Moricandia; species Moricandia arvensis. The sequence continues at coordinate 3,863 of CAJHQP010007188.1, forward strand.
TCTGAAAAAACTGCATATCCAAAAACATTCAATTGACTTCAAAACATCGAGAAGCTTCAAAAATAAGGTAAGAACTTAAAACAACAAAAAGAGTTTTCAAAAGTTAAGAACTTTAAGCAACAAGAGGTTACCAAATGAAAAACAATATGATTTATAGATCGAGTGGAAGATGAGAATCTTGTGATGAAAAACCAGCAAAAACAAAATAAATAAGTGAGAAACATGAGATAAAAATGAGAAATTGATATAAAGTTTGGTTTTTAAAGTTCAAACAGATTAGAGAGAGGTTGAAAAATTTTAATATGAAAAAATCACATTTTATTGCAGTCATTTGAGAAGAAGAGAGATAATATGTAATTTTTCTTTATATAAGAAGACAAAAATTCCAAGAAAATTAGATATTTTCGATTCAGAAGACTTTCAATGAAGTCTTCTAATAGAATAACTCATGAAAGACTTACTTGAAAGTCTTCTAGACTCTAAGTTTACTATTCGCCCAGAAGACATTCACGGAAGTCTTCTAGTGCATTATTTGTTGGAAGACTTAAGTCACTTATATCCTAAACTCAAAATAACTAACTAATTAGAAACAAACACTTCATAAAACTTAAATAAACTTTAAAATCTAGATTTATATCCCTTAAAATGTTTATAATTAGATGATTAGGATTTTTCCCCAACCAAAATATTTTTTACGAATTTATTAAATTATTATTAAGATCTAATACACTAGATCTTATGGAAGACTTAAGACTTCCACTGGAATACTTATAGAAGACTTATTGGAAGACTTAACGATAGGCGAGAAACCTAAATTCTTCTAAAATTTTAAGCGGAAAATGGTAGTTAAGTCTTCCAGTAAGTCTTCTAGTGCATTATATCTAGGGCTGTCAACTAGGTGGACCACACCCAAATGGGTGTGTCCAATTGGACATTTATTTTTTCTCGACCCAAAACACCCACACCCATATAACACTCAAACCCAATAACACTCAAACCCAATTTAACCCATGTCCAATTGAAAATAACCCAAACCCACCCATTCACTAGTTATTTTTTAAAATTAACTCAAATTAATTCATAGCTAGTTTTTATTAACTCAATTTAAAACCTTATATACTTATAGAAAATAAACATATTTTTTTTTAAATTCAACCATAATTAAATATGAGTCTGATTTGAAATAATCTCAAAATACTTGTCTCTGCAAAATTAAAAAACACTTTAATAGTTTATACACTATTGATTTTGGCATGAATTCACTTTGTTTCTTGTTCTAGTTATCTATTTTTCTGCAGCCTGCAACAACAAGAAAACAAAAATTTAACCTCAAGAAAAAAACAGACACATAACCAATATATTGACCAACATAGATTTGAAATCTAAGATGGAACGTGTTATAGGACAACCAAAAGGAACATGCTTTCACCCAACGCACAAGCGACTTAAAGTGACAAACTGTTAATAGAAGTGATCAATTCAAAGCAGAAACGAAGAGGTCGAACTCTAGTTTCCACCTCTGACTTATCCTCCTCACTGAAACTATCAATACCCACAAAGAAAAACACTAACTTTCAGTCCTGAAATCACATTAAACAAGAGAACCCACATGATAACATATAACTTATTTTGAATTAATATAAAAACAGCATGAAAACATCCAGTAGCATAATAAACATCTAAAGTCAACACAATAAGCCAAAACATGAAGATCAAAACATAAGAGATTAGAACATCAATCGAAGAAAACCCACAAACCCTAAACCCACTTAACTCGAGATCGAAGCTAAGACTCGGAAATAAGATCGAACATAATCATATATGATTAACCCACAAACCCAGATATTCGTAAATTTCAACAACAACAAAAGGAGAAGAAGAAAAGTTACGAATCAGAGAAGGTGAAGGTGAGCCGGAGAAGGTGAAGGTGAGTCCGAGAAGGTGATGACAAGTCGGAGAAGATGAAGTCCAGTGGGAGAAGAAGAGATGAGATGAGAGTCGGAGAAGCCGTCGTTTGTCAACTTTCCAATTTTCTCCAAACTGAATAAAACCCTAGAATTTTAATGTTAATGGGCCAACCATATCCATTTGGTTTAGACCAGATTGTCCATGGGCGAAATAGGTCTATGGCCAAATTAGACCATTTGTCTTCTGGGTGTGACCAAGGATGACCCATTACAGTTTGGATTGGGTAAGCCCATGGTTGGCCCGACCATTTGACAGCCCTAATTATATCTTCGAAAATTTAAGTTTTCTAGAACCCAAAATCAATATATTACTAAATCACATACACAAAATTTATTAAACTTAAAATAAACTTATAAAGTGTTTAATATATAAAAAACTAAACACATATAGGTCAAATTTAGTTTTTGAAAAAAAAATTAAGATACCACAATCTAACCCTAAAAACGCATACAATACTATAACATAGTTACCAAACCCTAAACAAAAAAATATCATGACTAACCTACATTCACTCATCTATGTTGAAAACTATTCAATTTTAGCAAATGTAAAATTTACATTATTTATAAATGTCTATAATTACAGCATTATGATTTTTTACTAATCAAAATACTTTTTTTATATAATTTATATATTATTTTTAAGATCTATACCATGAAAAGATTTTTAGGGAAGTCTTCTCAGAAGACTTCTCTGAAAGTATTCTCACTCGCAGGGTTATAATAGTAAATTACAATACTGTTTTTGTTTTTGTTTTTTACTCTTAAAGAATGTTTAATATATACAAAACTAAACACATATATGTCAAATTTAGTTTTTGAAAAAAGATTAAGATACCACAATCTAACCCTAAAAACACATACAATACTATAACATAGTCACCAAACCCTAAACAAAAAAATATCATGACTAACCTACATTCACTTATCTATGTTGAAAACTATTCAATTTTAGCAAATCTAAATTTACATCATTTATAAATGTCTATAATTATAGCATTATGATTTTTTACTAATCAAAATATTTTTTTTTTATAAAATTTATAAATTATTTTTAAGATCTATACCATGAGAAGACTTTCAGAGAAGTCTCCCGAGACTTTCCTGAAAGTCTTCTCACTCGCAGGGTTATAATAGTAAATTATAATACTGTTTTTGTTTTGTTTTTTAGTCATTAGAGGATGTTTGTAATTTCACTAGCGTTTTGAGTTACTTTTGCATTTGATTTGAGTTGGAGTACACTTTTGCATTTAAAATCAAGTTTTGAGTCATATTTGGCAAATCTAAAAAATTATAAAATTTTCTATAATAGCCCTATCTAATACATTGTTTTATTTGTTTTTTTAATTAATAAGCTGAAAAGAAAGGTTAAAAATAGAAAACCAATATTCCTTATCTTTCATTTTAAGTGTATTTTAGTTTTGTGTACACGGATTAAGAAAATAATTAATTTTGCATATTTTGTATATAAAAATACAATTATCTACACATAACCATATTTCAACCAATAAAAAATAAATTACAGTGTAAAACTAATAAATTCTGCATAAAAATCGGAAACGACACTTATTTTGTAACAAAAAAATTTCATATAACGACGCTTAATATAAAACGGAAGAAGTAAAATATTTGCATTGGAAATATAAAACTACACTTATAATGAAATAGATTTAAAAATCTACAACGACCATTTAGAATGAAACTGAAATAGATTTAAAAATCTACAACGACATTTAGAATGAAACGGATGGAATTATACATGCAATAACTTTTCATTTTATTATTTTTCTTGTATGTTTTCACAAAATGTGAAAGGAAACTAAAAGTCGGATCCTAAATATGGTGGATCAGAAAACTAGACTAGACATCAAATATGTACATAAGAAAAAATGTTCAAAAAATAAAAGAAAATAAAATAAAACAAACTGCCGAGTTAAATTTGATGATTACAAGTATGAAACCATTTTTTTTTAAAAAAAAGTAGATTCATGTCAAATAAAATCAAACTCCAAGCGCCTCTCCAAGGGTTTTGAACCTGAACAAGTGTTGCACACAAGTAAGGAGCTGGAAGAAGAAGAAGAATTTGAAACTGAATGTTCTTCCTCACTAGAACCTGTTTGAAACGGTGAGCTTCTTTTGGAGATAATGGAAGGTGTTTTCTCGAAACTACTCGCAGCCATTCTCCATCTCCCTATGATCTCCCTCACTTCTTGTCCACCGTTGTTGTTGCTCTGTGGAGTTACTTTTACAAAAGACGGAGTTGTCAACTGTGAAGTTAAACATACATTCTTCTGGTGATCATCAGGTGTCCACTCATATATTTTATCATTGCTACTGCAATTTAATATATCAGATTCTACAAAAGATGAGACTATTGTTTCTTCATTCTCTTTAAGAGAGCTTGTGGATGACAGAGTGTTCCTCCAATTCATGGGGTCTAGTGTTAATTCCAGTGAACCCCTTTGAGCACTCTTGGCAGCTTCCTTGATTTGAAATGTTTTGTAGCTTCCAGTCACCATGTTGCTTTCATTGAAAAAGCTAGACTCAGAACCACAAGGTACACAACTAGGAAGGTGTTCCAGTCTCCTCTTAAGTGAGCAGTTCCAGTGGTTCTTGATATTATTCTCCGTTCTGTGAGTTATCATGACCAATATTTTAGAAGATCCATACAACTGTCTCTCAAAATCACGCAGAGCTGATCATATATCTGAGGTCTAAGGACAAACCTTCCAGGCAAGAGCTTAGCAATCTCGGCCCACTTATTTCCTTGATCCCTTTGTGCCTGAACCAGAATCAGTTCCTCTTCTCTTGTCCACGGAGTTTTTTTAATTGTCGGATTTAGATGATTATGCCACCTAACACGCAAATCATCTGCTTTAGTTGTGGGCAAAACGTGGAGTTCAATGTGAAAACAAAAGCAAACCTTTCACGGCATTGCTTGCCAATGCGACCAGGGAGTTGCTTGGAGATTTTGGACCATTTAGGCTTATCATTCTCAGTAAAGACCTTAACCAATTCACTTAAGAGATCATCTTCCTAAAATAACAAGATGATCATCGACAATGAAAGCAGCCAAAAAAAAAGTTTAAGAAGGAAAGGAATCTATATCAATAGAAGTTGATTACTTCTTTTCTCCAAGGCCCTTTGTTGAGGTTAGGATTAAGAACTTTTAGCCAACGGTGTTGACACTGGACATCAGTCTTCCTCTTGTCTTTTCTCCCAGGAACACACTCAGCTAATTAGCAAAACACAGAGAGAGAAACAAACCTATATAGGTAAGGTGTACTAGCTAGAGTTTAACTTACTTTGAGATGACAAAACCAAAATCAAAATATCAAATTACCAATCATTTTTCAATTCTTTCCTTTGTACCTCCACACACCATTCATCAAGAGTTTGTCCTTTGACAAATTAAAGAAAAAGAAAACTAATAAGATGATGGAAAGAAGATTTCACCAATCACATAATGAAACAGTTGAGCTACCTGCTCTGGGGTCCATCCTCCTTTAGTTGATCTTCTTCTAGGACCACTCATTCTTCTGCATCTTTAACCAAACATGAAACATCAATCATCAAACACAACATCGTTAATCACATACATACATATATATTGTTCATAAATACACACTGGAAGAAAGAACATTGAGAGAACATACTCTTGAGAGTCAATAACAAAAGTAGGAGGAGTAACGTGGGCGCTAATATCAGACTCAGATCGACTCAAATACTTAGATTCTGTCATTGTTCCTCAAAACATATGGACAAAACCCTAACCAACGACGACAATTCACCAAAACCGGGGAGTTACTATAATTACATATTTTTCTTAAACTATAAGACCAAACGGAGATTCAACAGGAGAATAGATAGAGAAACATTTACTGGAGAACAAAGAATATGTAAAATCTCTAGGAGTAGAGAAAGTAGAGATTTGTGTTATCCTTGAGAAGTTACTAACGAGTAACGGCTACCAAATCTTATATAAAATATCAAACAAATTCACTCTTAACAAACATAAATAAAAACCAACCAGAGAGATTCACGCTCAATTATATCTTTTGTAACTTTTTGAAATATCAAAACAACTGAGATTAGCCATAAAATAAAGCGATAGGATGAAAAAGATCTCCAAATCTTTTATTTATTTATTTATTTTCTAACTGTATTTGATCATTTTTACCTAATATTTAAATATGCATATTTTTTTTTAAATATGCATATTACGACTTCTAGATGTTTTCTTGAAATCCATTCTAGCATATTTTGATAAATGCTCTTACAAAGATCAATTAAACCGGAGATTACATAGTTTAAAACTGGATGTATATTTTTTGCACAATAAAAACTTGAATACGCTATGGTACTCAATTAATCAAACATATAAATAGTTGGTTGAAAAAACTAGACTGGCAGAAAAATTATGTTTTAGGTGTCCTTGTCCTTGAAAACAGGTACGTACGTTATGTCTTAGAGCAACATTATCGCCTGGACAAAATTGTGGTCTCTTAGCATTCTTTATTATTAGTTTAGACTAAGACACAATGTTAAGATACAGAAATGTATAGATTATTGGTAGATACTTATGTTGTCTCTTAGTAAGTAAATTGTTTATTTTAATAAATAACTAGATTTTGATCCGTGCTTGGAAAGCGCGGTTTTTTATTTTTAATTTTTAAAAATATTATTTAATGAAATCGAAAGTTTTTAAATATTTTTAAGTTTTTACAAAACTCTCCAGATCTTGAATGATCTTACTCGACATTGTCTGTAAATTCATAATATCTGGATGTAAAATCATTTTAAACCCCAACATTCAGAAAAACTAAATTGTACTTGATGGGTATTTAGATGACCATGTCTAACACCGCATGAGTGTTATCGTAAATTGTAATATATAACATATATAATTGTGTTTGTTTATATATTTTTCTATATGTTTGAAATTGTTCATATTGTATTACTGTTTGATTTATTAGAGAAAACATTTATGTAATATTTAACTGGATAATATAAATACTATATTCTCTTATATTTATGTTGAAATAAGAAAAATCGTATAATTAACAAATTAATATAGTTGTCTAAATTACCATAATTTTTATGTTTGTATATAACATATTTAAATTAATAGAAAACATCTTTAAAAAGTTAATATAGAAATATAGTTATTATAACAACCTAAGGAATATATATATATATATATATCTATATATATATATATATATATATATATATGTAAGTGTATATGTATATTACATATTTATGTCAACAATTTTTTTTAAATTAATCTGTTTAATCATACACATTGAAATATTTTGGCCCTAACTATTGATTTAATGATATATTTATGGACTTTCTATATAAATTTATATATACAATTGAAATATTTTGGGCCTTATGTTAATAAAATTACTAAAAAAATATTAATGAAAAAAGCTACTATATTTGTTTCCAAACAATTTTTTTTAAACTGTTATTCATGTTTCCGAACAAAACTTTTTTTAAACTGCTATTCATGTTTCTAAACAATACAAAAGGTAATATAGTTTTAGTAAGGTAAATATCTAACTAAATTGATATGATTAATAAATTATGTAATACACTAACAAACTTGAAACAATCCAAAAGTTAAATGACAACTTTCAATGTTAGATAAATTTAGGACTCTATTTTAATAGAGTAGATAATATATAAAAGATGTGTTTAAAATAAAACATATAACAATAAAATTGAAAACATAAGAAAATTACAAAGTTGCCAAAAAAAAAAAAACTTACACTTAAAACATTAAAAAATTTAAAAGAAAACATTCAAGACATAAATTAACCACATAAAACATACAAACATCATAAATAAAAGCAAACAAACATTTTATTCAATTCATAGAAACTTAAACATTATATATTATTTGGAAGATGTCCAAATTTAGCTCATATATTTTCAATCAAATCATCTTTTAATTGTTGATGAGCTTGTCTATCCCGAACTCTTGTTCGACAATCAATTGTATTGTCGAGATCTGTAGTCATATCGACAGAATATGTAAGATCCTCACCTTCTCCTTGTTGAAATTCTAAAACGTCATACTGAGTGTATGAATCTCGTTCATCTTCGACAATCATATTATGGAGTATGATACATGCTCTCATAATATTTGCTATTTTGTCTTTATCCCATAAATTAGATGGATTTTTAACAACGGCGAATCTAGCTTGCAGGACTCCGAAGGCACGCTCAACATCTTTTCGCACAGCTTCTTGGGTTTTAGCGAATAATGAATTTTTTGGACCTTGTGGTAGTCGGATAGATTGAATAAAAGTTGCCCATTTTGGATATATATCATCCGTGAGATAGTAAGCGAAATGGTACTCCCTACCATTGACATAGAAGTTGACTTGGAGAGCTATTCCGTTAATAATGTCGTCAAAAACAGGTGATCGATCAAGAATATTAAGATCGTTCGTAGTACCTGGAGTTCCAAAAAATATGTGCCTATCCAGAGGTCATATGAAGCTACCGCCTCCAACACAATTGTTGGTTTTCCGGTTCCTCGTGAATACATTCCTTTCCAAGAGGTGGGGCAATTCTTCCACCCCCAATGCATACAGTCGATGCTTCCAACCATCCCGGGAAATCCACGTTGTTCTCCAATATAGAGTAATCTTTCAAGATCCTCCGGTGTGGGACGTCTTAGGTATTCATCGCCAAACAAGTGGATTATTCCGGCCGTAAAATGGTGCAAACATTTTCGAGCTGTTGTTTCACCAAGTCGTATATATTCGTCAACTGTATCAGCCCCACCACCATATGCCAATTGACGAATTGCTGCAGTACATTTTTGGAGCGGTGATAGACTAGATCGTCCGACTGCATCTTGTGTTGGTTAAAAATACTCAACTTCTGTAGAGAGACGATGCACTATACGCATGAACAATGACTTGTTCATTCGAAACAGTCGCCGAAATAAATTGTGAGGGTATGTTGGAGTTTAACAAAAATAATCATTCCAGAGTTTATCGTGGCCTTCTTCCCGGTTTCTCTCGATAAAAATACGTTTTTTTCGCTCTTTCGGTTGTGGAATAAGATCAGAGTTTTCAAAAAATTCTTCAAATGGGGATTCAAAATTAGCATCATCATCGTTGTGGTAATGATAATGGGAAGAAGATGCCATTTGAAATGAAAAAAAAGACAATGTTTTGGAAGTGAATAAAAGAGGGATGATTTGTATATGTGTAATGAGAGAATATGTCTCATACTTATAGGTTAAAGAAGTCTAGGTTGTGATATTTGTTGTATGAATCTCTCGTGATGCTTATTGTTTTAGAAGTATACATCTTGTGATGCTAGCTTGTTTTCTTGTGGAAGAAACAAACAATACAATGTGACCCTTGAGTACAAATCATATATGGACAACACATGTGAACCTTGATCAGGTTTATACAATCCGAATACAAGTCATTAAAAACACCCGATTCATTACAAAACCTACTTCATAAAATCCGATACATTACAAAACATTCTCCACTAGTTCAATTTTTAAGTAGTGAGGAGATAAACAGCAATCTGATTTAGTTACACATGAGCACCATACCTATTAAAACTACTACAATAATCAGTACACCAACAACCAATTCAAAGCCATTTGTAAACCTTGATTTCTTCTTAGCTAACTCACACACTATTTTCTCTAGCCTAACCACCTTCTGCTCAGTTTCATTATGGAGATCCTTTACCTGGTTAACTTGTGTCTCACAGTCATGCACTATCCTCTCTAGCCTAACGTTGTTTTCAGCAACCTTGCCATAGTGTGTGTCCCTGCCTCTCATCTCCTCCATAACCGCCACATCCCACCATTTCCAAACATGGCACTCTCCATCATCAACATTCTCACATGTGTAGTATCTTCTGCCTGGATCATTTCTAGTGTAAGATGTTGCTAGAAGAGGTTGACCGCCACAGTAGCATGTCTTCAGAATTCCAAACTCAACCTCTGGTTGAGGAGGGTACTGAATCCACTCTGCATTATTGTAGCTACTCTCAGCTTCGTCCGCACGAATAAGTGCTTCTGTTTGGCTGTAGCCACTATCTACTGTGTTCCTATCATAATAATCCTCTGATTCAGAAGGCTGGGTGTAGCTATAATCTTGTCCCATGTTTCCTCAACCTGAAAATAATGTACAAGGTAAATATTAGACAAATGTGTACAACTTGAACAAATGCAGATTCAATAGAAGATTACAAAGATGGAGCATTAAGATAAGTCATTCATTTATAAAGATAGTCATACAAACAACCAGGAAGTACATTCATCAACCAGATAATACATAAGTACTTAAAAAGAGAAGCAACCAGGAAGTACATTCAGCAAACATAGTTATTATAAAGTAGAAACATAGTTGATACATCATTCTCAGAAATACTCGGCCAGAAGCTTATTCTTGACAACTTCTTCAGTCTCACTTAGTGGATCCTTTTTAGCAAGGAGAGTGTCTAGTATAGCCAGCTTTGACAGTTTCTCCTTCATCGCCAAATCCTCCTTCTTGATTTCCCACATGCTCTTATACTCAGAAAGAGCATTATTCCTTCTTGCTTTTGCAGCCTTGATACCTTCTGGTCGGATCTCATGATCACCAACATTGCTGCTTGAAGCTTGGGAACCTTCCTCACCAGTAGAGATGTCAACGAGAGGACTGGACCGCGGGCCTGGCCCGGGAAAGCCTGCTGCGGGGCGGGATTGGGCCGAGTGAAAGGGAGACCGCAGTTTTGCGGGCCAAACGGGACGGGTCTTTTTTTGGAGTGGGCCGAATGCGGGATGGCCCAAAGATACCGCGGGTTGCCCTAGTGTCCCGCTAATACCCTCCTCACTTCACACTTCCATTTTGGCGAAAAGGAGAGAAGGAGAGAAAGAAGAGAGAGAGAGAGAGAGAGAGAGAGAGAGAGAGAGAGAGTCACGGCGAGGAAGCTCTGGTCACGGCGAGGAAGCTCTGGTCCGGAACAGGTATAGTTTGTCTTCATTTCTTCTCAGATGAACCACAACCATTTACTAACATTTTTTCTCTTTGTTTCTTCTCATATCCGTCACCGGAGCTTCGTTTCTTCTCAGATCTACCACCGGAGCTTCTCAATCTTGATGCATGGTCGGCGGGGATGCATGGTGCTCGTTGATGGTTCTGGCCGCTGGTTCTGGCTCAGCTTCTCTTTTCCACCGGAGCTCTGTTCCCACCGGAGCTCTGTTCCCACCGTAGAAGCTGAACCACCACCAGCGTTTGGGACCTTCAACGACGAATGTGTGTGTGTATGTATCTGCATGTTGTTGTGACGAATGTTGTTTCAGGTTATGTACATGTCTTTCTTGTTTATTCAACTAATTCGCTTAACTTGATTCAGTGACTTATATGTTTTTGGATTTTGTAGGTTCACAAGGAGGATGCTGGTAATGTGGTCTTTCCGTTGTCTTCACCAAAGGTTAGTAAATTGCAGTATAATTTTCATTAAAATATAAAAATTGTGGTGTGAATAGGAATTGCTCAAAAGTTCTTATCTGAGTTGAATAAAAAAATGTGAGAGATATTTATCAGAAGCTTTTTGTTGAGTGATCAAACTCTGTGGTTTTTTTTGTATTGGCTTTGTACCGGTTTGTTACGGAGGTTTGAGTAAACAAATGTAGTTCCGGTTAAGCGATTTCATTTGGTTATGAGATTAGTAACACAATTTGGTCTTTGAAAAAGACAAATCTGTTTTGTGAGCTTTTTGAGTGATCAAAGTTTGAGTCAATTACAAACGCATATAGATTGGTGTTAGTCTTTGGTATTAACATGTTTTACTGTGTATATCTCATATGTCTTTGTTTTTTGTAGGTGAACAAGGACGATGCTGGTAATGACTCTGAAAGCTAGTTTTTGCAAGCCAAATTTCGAGTTAACTAACATATGAGCTTCAAGGAACTAAGGTTAGTAACTTAGTACATTATTGTTTAAATTTTAAAAAATATTAAAAACAATTGATAAATATTAAAAAATGTTAAAAACAAAACTTAACAATTTTTAATTAGATTTTTAACAAAATTAGGAAACCCTAAGCTTAGTTATCGTTGAAACCAAAAAAAACAAGCCCTAATCACCTAAGTTAGTTGACGTCAAAAAAAAAACAAGCCCTAATCACCTAAGTTAGTTCTCGTTGAAACTAAAAAAACAAGCCCTCATCACACGCGACTTGGGAGAGAGACCATGGGATCAAAGGACAGCTCAGAAGATCAGTTAACTTTTGATCCGAACTTCGTCCCTCTAAATACTGTGGACTTGGAAACTCAGAATTTCATGGCTAAGTTTGCTTTAGAGGAGGAAGTCGCTAGTCAGTTGAAAGAAGGTGGTGTAACTGGTGACGGAAAGAAGCAAGGAATCAAAAGAAAGCTTATCAGTATTGGCGATGAAAGTGATGAATCTGATGTTGAAATCACCCCATCAACCCAAAAAACAAAGCCTCGTAGACATACCACTATAGATGGTAGCATTGGCTCGTCCGATAAGGCGTGTAGCATGGACAAGTTTGTTCATATGAAGTCTGTGATTCGTGGAGGGAGTAGAAAGGCAATGACAATGTCTGCGCCTGCTAAGTCTGCGCCTGCTAAGTCCGTGCCTGCTCAGTCGCAAAAGAAGAAAGAGAAGGTCGCAGAGGACATACCGGACTTTGACGATGAACTGGGTGAAGGGGATGAACTCGGTGAAGATGAAAAGGAAGAGAGGCAAAGATCAAATGTGTGGGTCGATTTCAAGGTGGTGCATAAATCCAATGGAACGATGAAAGCTGCATGTAATCATTGTAGGAATGAGTATGCATGGCACTCCCACTCTCATGGAACCAGTGGGTTGAGAAGGCATCGTTTAAGATGTAAAATGTACCCAAAGAATCGAGGAAGGCAACAACAACTCAATACGGAGGGGAAAGTTGTTTCCCGCAAGTATGATCATGCTGCGTTTAGGCAGCTGGTAGCTAAGACAATATTCCAACATGATCTACCTTACTCGTACGTGGAGTATGAAAAAGTGAGACATGGAAGTATCTGAATGCTGATGTCCAGACGATTTCTCGAAACATAGCAAAAACAGATGTGTTATGACTATATGAAAGTGAGAGAGACACACTGAAGAGGGAATTAGGGAGTCTTCCTGGACGAGTCTCCTTCACGACTGACTTGTGGACATCAGTGAAACGGGAAGGATACATGTGTGTGACAGCACATTACATTGATCGGAATTGGAAGTTGAACAGCAAGATCCTGACGTTTTGTGCTCTACCACCTCCACATGATGGTATGAAAATTGCGGTTCAGATCCTTGATTCACTAAAAGAGTGGGGAGTTGTTAAGAAGGTATTCTCAGTCACATTAGATAATGCTACAAGTAATGACTCAATGCAAGATATTGTGAAATCCTAGCTGAATTTGAGAGATGATTTGTTGTGTGAAGGAGAGTTTTTCCATGTCAGATGTGCAGCTCACATACTGAACCTCATAGTTCAAGATGGGTTGAAGGTTATTGGGGACTCTTTGCACAAAGTAAGAGAGAGTGTTAAGTATGTATTAGGATCGGAAACGCGTGAAAATTTGTTCCAAAAATGTGTGGATGTTGCGGGTGTAGAAGAAAGTGCAGGGCTGATACTGGATGTGCCGACGAGATGGAACTCGACTTACTATATGCTTGAGAGAGCCATCAAGTACCGTAAAGCATTTGCTAAGTTGGAGACATTTGATAAGAAGGGTTATAAAATGGCGCCCACACATGATGAATGGACTAGAGCTGAGAATATATGCTCTTTTTGGGTCCTTTTGCTGTGATCAAAAGCTTGATGTCTGGTTCGAATTACCCTACATCAAACTTGTATTTCTTTCAGGTGTGGAAGATCCATAATTGGCTTCAAGTGAATGAGGAAAGTGGAGATGAGATTGTCAGACACATGGTTCCACCGATGAAAGAGAAGTTCGATAAATATTGGGATGAAGTCAGTGATGTTTTTGCAATGGCAGCAATCTTCGATCCACGGTTTAAGCTTTCAATTGTTGAATGTTGTTTAGAGAAGCTTGACATGAGCACACGTGATGCAAAGTTGAAGAACTTGCGTGAGAAGCTGAGTACTCTGTTTGAGTCATACGACAAAAACTCCAAGAATAACTCACCTTCTACAGAGCCACGTGAGACTGTTTCAAAAAAAACCTCTGCGCCAGCGTCAATGGGACTGTTTCAGAACTACGATGTGAGTGCTAATTTTCAAATTTTTCCCTTCTGTCTAACTTTTTTTACTCCTCTGATAATCTTTTTTTTTTGAAACCCTTATTAGGATTTTTTTGCATTCCGCAAAGTTAGTGGCATTGTGAGTAGCAAGACACCTCTAGAAGCTTATCTTGATGAACCACCTTTGGACATCACTAATTTTCAGAGCTTGGACATCCTCGACTGGTGGAAAGATAATGCGCATCGGTTTGGTGATCTCGCTGCAATGGCATGTGATCTGTTAAGTATTCCAATCACAACAGTGGCTTTGGAGTCGTCTTTTAGTATTGGATCGCGAGTTCTTAACAAATATAGGAGCTGTCTACTCCCAAAAAATGTGCAAGCTCTGATATGCACGAGAAATTGGATCAAGGGATACGAATCTTATGCACATGGTAAATAACTCACATTATATTTTCTTGTAGTGTACTATTACCGTAATCCTAAATAAATGAATGTTTCTGATATTTACAGATGAAGAAATCGATGGTGATGGTGATGGTCAAGAAGAGAAATTACCATCATTTGAGTCAATTGTTGATGGGAAAGATGAAGATTAGCAAGTTTTATATGTTATCTTGATTTGGTGTTTTACTTTATCAGATGTTGAGATTTCTTTTGTTTGCTTTTGTTATGATTATTATTATTTGGATTTTTTCTATTTGGTCACACTTAACATATTACATATCAATTTATACATTCAATTGTTACAAGATCTTATGATATAAAAACTTTGATAATGCTAAATAAATACAAAACAAAATCAGTCAGCCTGCATCTCCTATGTACTGGAGTAGCATCAAGCTTCCTGGAGCGATCTGCATCGGCCTGGAACGGTTTGCATCGGCTTGAAGCGTCTGCATTGCGAACAGAGTAGGCCCGCGGGACGGCTTGGAAGGGCCTGTGCACATTGGCGGGACGGGATTGGGACGGCCTTCAGCAGACCGCATCCCGCGCGGTCCTGGACCGCCTTGACCCGCAAAATGAGAAGACCGCAGCGGTACGGGACGGGACGAGACGGGCCAACCTGTTTGACAATTCTACTCACCAGTTTTTCTCTTTGAACTGCCACTACCTTTAGGCGTGTTAAGGTGGAGCCATTTCTGTTCTTGCCTCAACACACACCATGCATGCTCAAGGGTAAATTTTATCTTGTAATCAAAGTAGAAGATTTCATGAGCCACCTTCAGAACATGATGCTCGTTTTGACCACTGCTATTTTGTCTTTCTGCAGCTGCAAATGCGCCACAGAAGTTGTTACTGAGATCATTGATTTTATGCCACCTTTGCTTACAATGTGTATGCTCTCTCTTTTCACCACCCTCTCTAGCATGAGGACTTGCTGCATAGTATTCTCCTACTCGTTTCCAGAAGGTCCCTGACTTTTGTTCATTTCCAACAATAGCATCCTTAGATGTGTTTAGCCAGGCACTGATCAGAACCTCGTCATCAGCTGGTGTCCATTTCCTTCTCTCCCTACGCTCAACTGGTGTGTCTTCAGGTTGAGTTGGACTCTCAGATTGTTGTGAACTGAAAGGAGGGATTTATGATGTTCCAATGTTTACACTAGAAGGAAAACTCTCATAAGGAAAGTTTGCCTGGAGAACACTTTCCTGTTGTCTGTTGAGAAGGCCTACATAACTAGGACACTGACTATATGGATTCCTTGAATCCATAGGAATAAGAACAGAGAAGGGATTATAGAAGAGAAAGCGGAATGGTTACTGGTTTAGCACAGAAGAGAGAACGCAAATGATAGAGATTATAAGATAGAATGAAGGATGGTTGGGGTTTAATAGGTGAAACTCTAACAAGTAATAAGTAACAATCTTAATGACCTAACCATTAACTACCAAAGTTTAATCAGAAGTTATTACAAACTACACAACTAAAAAGCTATCAACTATCCTTTACAAGTTTATTAAATTAAAAGGGGTTTTGGTTTTAAACAAACTTCTCTTCCATTAGACTTTGACAATTTATTTTACTAACTTTTCATTAAATTAAATGAGGATTTGGTTGCAACCAAAATCCTCTTCAATCAGACTTATCAATTCATTTTACCAACTATCTACCACAATCAAATCACAAGCAAGTTGGCACAACCTATAATTCGAGCTAACATTAACAACTATTGGAGCTGTATTGAATGTCAATGACCTTGTACTTTGGCGGAAAGGGTTGTTCTTGTTGATTAAAGAGTTAAAGAGTTCTCTCTAACAATGTCACAATAAACCATTAACTTGATTTATTGTATATATTCATTACCACTTCATCAGATATTTGCGCAGACGACAAAGACGAAACAAGATTTTGAAAACCCTAAATCTACACTAATTTTCAATTTAATTTACTCAAACACCAAGTATACAATCACAAATGGCAATCACATAATCACAACAAAGAGCAACCAAACCCATATACGGAGGAGGTAGATCGGCGTACAATCACAAACAGCGATCACATAATCACAACAAAAAGCAATCAAACCCAAATACGGAGGAGGTAGATCGGCGGACAATCACAAAAGGCAATCACATAATCAAAACAAAAAGCAACAAAAAGCAACCGAATCCTCTAAATCTCAAAACGAACACATACCTTGTTTAGATTGGAATCGGCGAACAATCTTTGGATAAGACAACAGATCGGTGTGGAGTGAGCGAAATAAACAAGAGGATTTTGATTTGGAGATTAAATCGCCGGACAAGCTATGCCGAAAGGTTTCGCCATCGAGAGAGAATAGGGAGAAAATGATAGTGAATTCGAGACCCCACAATCGACTTTTCCGTACATAATTAAGACACCCAATCGCATGCTCCCACGTGCACTTAAGGACCATTGCGAAAACTTCTTAATTAAGCGGCGTTTCTATTGTTTTTCAGTGTTTTAGATTTAATTTAGGACCCATAATTACTAAGAATTGCGTCTAAGACCCGGCGATAATCTTGCTCTTACTAGCAAGCGAGAGACATATTTCATATTCTTATAGAAGAAAAAAATCCACTATATCCTTCACTAATCTTAATATCCTTCATCATTTAATAAAAATATGAAGACCCGATTTTACCCTTGTTTATTTTCAAATTAAGATTTTATATTAAAATTTTCTTTTTTAAAAAATTCAGAATTTTTAATTTCAAATTTAATTACTGAGGTAGTTGTACCAAATTCTACTAATTATAATAAGGTAGTTGTACTCAGTTCTACTGATTTCATACTAATTATACTTATGTTGTTGTACTAAGTTATGCTAGTAATACTTATGTAGTTGTACTAAGTTATTCTAGTAATACTTATGTAGTTGTATTGAGTTATACTAGTAATATTTACGTAGTTATTATACTAGTATTACTTATACAGTTGTACTGAGTTCTACTAGTAATACTTAGGTTAGTTGTACTGAGTTGTACTGAGTTTTTACTGAAGAAGTTATACTTTGTTGTACTGATGTAGTTCTACCCAATTATACGAGTTTTACTGAATTCAGATCTGCAAATTAAAAAGAAACACACACACACAATCAAATACAAAAATCATAGATCCATGACTTCAATAGAATAAGAAACACATCTAAAATCCAGAAAACCCTAAAACTGAAGAAAAACAAGAAAAAACCTAAATCCAAAATTACTTAGATTCTTCATAAAAAACAAGAAGACCCTAAACAAAAAAAAATCCTAAATTTTTACATTTTGGCGATTGATGTTTCTTTAGTCCTAGAAAGCCCAAAATTTGTTGTCGACGTCGTTTCTGTTTTGTCTTTTTCAATGGTTGATCAGGATGAAACGCTGCGGCTTCACCTTCAAGTTAGAGATACCATCACTAATGGCAGATCCGTTATCTCTGTAGTATTTATCACTTTCGGTAAAAAAAAACTAAAAGTCGATTGAAGAACAGAGAAGAAAGAAGGAAAAGTTTTTAAAAATTGTAGAAGGTAAAAAAGAAGGAACAAAGGACGAAGAGAGAAGGTGCAAAGGAGGAACAGACAACAAGGATAGGCGTAAAAAATGAGACAAAGAGGAAACTGCTAGAAATTGATCCTTATAAATTAGGGTAAAGGATAAATAAATAATTAATCTCTATTTATGAATTAAAATAAATCAAAATAAAATACATTTGAGAAAGAGGAGATTATAGATTTCTTTTTATATGTAGGGATATAAGAGATGTTTTCTCAGCCAGTGACATCAATTGCACCTAAGAAGTCTCATCCTTGCAAAAGGGTCCTGGAAATTAAATATATCAAATTATTATATCTATTCACCTATCTATTTATTTTGAAATGAATAAATAAGCAAGAAAATGTATGATTGTGTAAAAGAAACAAAGAAAGAAAAACATTACTATCTTATGGATGCTTGGATAAGGATAACTAATGCAGTCATTTCCACCCTCTTTCTTTGAAATTTGAACACATATTCTCTTCCTCAGCTCTTTCTCTCATTCAACAAATATTATTTATGTCAACATTGATGAATCCTAAAATTCATTTAGAAATAAATTTTTGATTTTGAAATACTTTACCAACAAATAAGCTGAAAAAAAGATAAGGATATGATCAACTATGGAAAAAATTAATGTTTTATTAATGATTTAATAACTATTACAGAGGGTGCTTGATAATAATGGAGAATGTGTAAATAGAGTATAGTTTGCTATGGAAGAATTCGGATCCCATGTATTTGGCTCCTCCTCCTCCATTATAGATCTTCCCGGCGGATCATAACGGTGGTGTGATCTTCAGCGCGGATCAGTTGCCTTTATGACGGTAATTAGTGCCTTTGACTCCTTTAAATTTGCATTGACATCCTGAGATCGGTTCATAAAACTTCCTCAGTTCGGGATGAGCTTGGACCTCTTTGGGTTTATTGCTTCTTCTTGGGCCTTGGAGATACTCGATTTGTGCTTCTCAAGTGCTTGGAACGAATCCTTAGAACGGGTCCAGAGCGGGGTAAAACACAGCTCCAACAATTGTCCCCCTGAGGCCGACATGTATTAGGTCATTGAATGAGTTGTATGTTGGATCTGACTTATATGATGTATTTAAGACCAGTGGTTTGTACATTTCGATACCCGATTCAAGGCGTTGGTTTGAGGCTTTGGTTTGGCGGATTTATTGTGATCCTTGATTGATTTGATTTAAGGAATTTGATTTTTCCTCTTTAGAAACTGAACAGTTTGAAAAATAATAATCATTCATTTTGTTTGTCTCAAGGGATTTGACCCTTCATTTCCCATTGTTGCCTTTGCATTGTTTCAGTGACGAGACATGCTTCTTGAATCTAGAATAAATCTAGCTTCTCTATCAGTTTTTCTCATGCATTCACATAAAGAAAAATTTCTTATATACTTTGCATTCTCCTTTTCCTCGTCTGGTTTCTTGTTAATGGCTCGCTTTTCCAGGAAAAAATCAAAGAGGTAAATCGTGAATTCTTCTTCCAATAAATCGTCATCGGGTGACGGGTTTCTTGTTGCGGGTTCGACTAATCGTTCCGTTGGCCATATTGGTTCCTTGTCTGAACCTAGGGTCGCAGCAGTTTCTAGTAGGTGTATTGTCTCGGTCTCTTCTTGGGGTGATCCTTTTTCTATGGCTCAAAACTTTAGTATGCGGAGTCGGTTTAAGACTGTAGGAAATCTCTTGAGATTCCCGTGGAGGTGATTTTGCTTCTTCCCTTGGAATCCGATAGGCCTTGGCTGGCTCCTTCGGATATTTTTAAAATGTACAAAGCCTTTCTTAAGGAATGTCAGCTATGATTCCCGCTTCCCACCATTTTATGTGAGTATTGTGCTCGGCGTGGTATTGTTGTTTTTCAGTTGACACCGAGCACGGTCCGGACCATTATCAGTCTTTTGGTGATCTCATTAGAGCTCATGCGAGGAATTGGGCCTCTTGTTCTCTAGGCCATTACCTTTTTCGGCCGTCGTTGGCGAAGCTCAGCAGATACAACCTCGTCGGCAACCCCCATACAAACATGGCTGCTGGTGACCGTGACAGGGACTGAGTATAAAGTTATTCTTCATGTCGATCGATGAATCTTATGTCCCCCGACCGTTTATCGAGACATTCTGATCTGAGTAGAACGTGGTCCCTAAAGTTAATCTCTTATGGTTTGTGATTTAGAATCTTCGATGTGTGTGTGTTTTTAACGACCATGTACGTTCTTTTGGTAGTTCTTCCGGGGATATCCCAGATCATCTCAACAACGGTGATTTCCTTGAT
Organism: Moricandia arvensis; assembly: GCA_905132765.1. Classification (NCBI taxonomy): domain Eukaryota; kingdom Viridiplantae; phylum Streptophyta; class Magnoliopsida; order Brassicales; family Brassicaceae; genus Moricandia; species Moricandia arvensis. Next base: position 24,319 of record CAJHQP010007188.1, read on the forward strand.
CAATGCGTTGAAGAATTTTTTGCATCAAAACTGCCCCAATTTGACCCTGTTCGGATTGCTGGTATTATGGGTATTATCTCGGCTTAGTAGGTTTCAATTTGTTTCTTCTTCTCTTTGAATATTTTGTGACTGAGTTTTGTTCAATTTTTTCAGGCTTCCCTACTGCTCCTCTGACCTCCATTATTCGTCCCTGCTTGATAGATGATGGTCCGGTACTTACCGAATTCCATGAGCCTGTTGATGTTCGAGCTTCTAGCTCACTTGTTGTGGGTCCCTTCTGGTGGCCGAACTCTGTGGAACTCGTTCGTCGTTTCTCGCAGGTGCGGAGTCATGGGGTTACCTCATCATCGAGACCCCTAATTTCGAGGGTGGTGACCTCTGATAGTGGAGGTCAATAACTCAAAGGGTGGAAGAGCTGCTGCATCATCCAAGACGGCCATGATGGGAATGGTTTCCTAGCCTCATATTGGGTGGGACGTCTTCTATTCCGGGGGAATAAGCCATGTCGTTTGACTTTCCTGGTGGTATCCCTCTTCCTGAGGACATCTTGGCCTGTGCTGACCTTTTCTGCAATTCCGCCAATCCATCACCAGGGAGTCTCGGCCCGTCTGACCAATGGGGTCACTACCAATATCTTTACCAAACTAATGCCATTGTGGGTGTTTGCGAATTTTTAGTTGCTTATGAATTTTCTTGACTCCATTGCTACTCATTCCAGGTGATGGGAATGGTGAATCGTGTCCATGCTTTTTTATCATAGAGCCTCTGTTGCTGAATGGGAGAAAGCTTCGTCTTTGGAGCAGTCAACTCGCCGGAATCAAACCGTGCTGCCGATCGTTGGGGAAGAAGGGCAGGAGCTCGTCTCTCATGCGTTCGAACTTGAATCTCAGCTTGTTAGGTCGAAGACCAGGTTTAACACCAGGACGATCGTCTTGGAGCATTGAGTGCATAGAAATTCGCTCTTCTTGCCGAGCTGGAAAGGGGGCAAGATTTTGTGTCCGCGCTTGGCAAGGTGGCTGGTGATAGGGAGATCGGGTTGAGGGGCTCTTTGGGTGAAGCTGAAGAGGAGTGCACAGAGCGTCAAGATCACTTTGTGCTGGAATTGTAATCCTATCAGGATGCAGTCCGCCGGCTAAACGCTTCTGTGTGTGGAGCTGAAGAGAACTCTGGCTGTTCTGCTGCTGCCAAACTCCGGGCTAAGTTCGATACTGCTAAGCAGTATCTGACTGAATCGAAGGTGTTTCATAGAGGTGCTATTCAAGCATCTTGGGCCACTGGGTGAGTAAATTGATCAAGGAGCTTATGGCTAAAGGTGTACTTGGTTTGGACGGAAACCTAGCTCATGCGGAGCAATCTGTTAAAGATTTTCAGGCTGATTTTGAGGGGATGGAGGCCAACGAGTATGATTTGGATAATGAGCTTTCCCTTTCTCATGTTTCCAGTGAACTGGATTGCTAGGTCATTTTTACCTCCCTTTTTTTGTTCTGGTGTACATTGGGTGCCCGCAAGGGCTTTGTAAATTAATAAAATATTTTTGCTATGCCAAGTCTTACGTGCTTTTAGTTACACCGGTGCAGTAGGTTCTGGCTTATTTCGGTTGTGTTACGATAAAAAAACCATCTATAGGTACGAAATCAATTTTTTTGGTTTATTTTCTTCAAACGTGATTTTAGTTGCGGTTGCGTGCCCGACTTATCATGTACTCAGTTGAGCGTTTTAGGATGCTTGTTATTTTTTCGTATCTCTCAAGTGTTTGTGGGTATGAGACCAAGCTGTTTACTACCATAGGTGTTCGTACGTTCACGCGAAGGTAGTGAGTTGTTAGCTCATGCATGGTGTCGTTTCACCAAAGCATCTAAAGACGCATTAAGATCGGTTGCTTGGTTAGGACACTAGTGTATCAAAGAGAGCTGATGCCTCATAATTTATGAAATAATTTTTATTAGTGGGTCCACGCTCGATAGGGTTGCCTACGTACCCTAAATGTGACCAACCCTTGTTGTAGTTTGTGAATACAAAATATGAGGTTCAGGGAACCGTTCATTTTTTAAGCAACAATGGTACTTGCGCAGATTTATTGAATTCCAAGCTCGCTTGACTAGGGTTCCGTTCATCTTCATTAGTTCATATACTTTGGTAGGAAGACCCAACATATTTCATAGGGTCCTTTCCAATTGAACCCCATTTTTCCAGCTCGTCATTCTCAGTACTTTTTCATAAGCTCGTCTTAAGACGAGATCTCCTTCTTCAAACTTTTTGTTTCGGACATTTTTATTGTAATATCGTGCAGCTGTTTTTGATACTAACGAAACCTTAATAACGCATGATCACGTTCTTCGACTATGTGCCCTTTATAATTCAACATATCTTCATTCACATCTATTAGAAGTGGTAACATTGTCATTCTCAATGTGTTTACTTCCATCTCAACGGGAGTTACTGCTTCTAGATGATTGGCTAAAGAGCAAGGTGTACGATTTGATCCACGCCAAGATGTCGTTTGATGTGACCATAGAACCCCACTGAGCTCGTAGGACCTGTCTCCTTTGTACGACTTGGGACGTTTCTTTAACCCTTCAATTACGCTTCTATTTGTTGCTTCAGCTTGCCATTTCCATGGTTACGTAGATAATGAGTATCATACTTTTGTGTTGAGACCGGTGCAAATAAACTGTGGAACGTTATCCGCTACTATTTCGTATGGAATGCCAAGTCTGCAGACTATGTTTCTCCATAGAAATCTCTTAACCTTCATATTTTCCAAAAGGGTATGCCTCTGCTTCCACCCACTTCGTGAAGTAATCCGTCAGTACAAGTAAATATTGGTTTCCTTGTGACTGATGTATTTGTTGGAATGAGAAACTTATTAGAAATGGAGAAAGTGTTTAAGTGTTTGAAGAGAAGAGATTTTATGAAGAGGAAACTTCTTATTTCTTAGATGATTCTTGAAAACTTGGATAATACAAAATGAGAAGAGAGTGGAGGTATTTATAGCCTCCAAAGTACAAAATATCTCAAATATTTTATTCCTAAATCTAGAGAATTCTTACTAAATATCTAGATTATTTTATTCTAATTATCTAGATAATTCCAACAATATATCTAGATATTTCTCATAAGGAGGTGGAGGAGTAATCTAGACACATTCTAGAATTTGGGTCAAGTTTGGGCTAAAACATGTTTAGTAGATAATTAGCCCAAATCAAGTTTAATTTTCAACACCCCCTCTTAAACTTGATTTGTTACTCCGAGTAAACTCCTCATCTTGATAAAGTTTTCCCTCTTGAGTGGCTTGGTGAAGATATCAGCTACTTGATCATTTGTCTTCACATACTCCAATTGCACATTCATCTTGGTAACACATTCTCTAATGTAGTGATAACGAGTATCAATGTGCTTACTGCGATCATGGAAGACTGGATTCTTCGCCAATGCTATTGCCGACTTGTTATCAACAAAGATCTTCGTTGGCTCCTCTTGTGGCAGGCTCAACTCCTTTAGCAAGTTTTCGTAACCAAATAGCATGGCAAAACACATGAAGTAGCCGCTACGTACTCCGCTTCACAAGTAGAGAGGGTAACAATTGGTTGCTTCTTTGACATCCATGTGAAAGCGGTTTCTCCAATGAAAAATACGAAGCCACTTGTGCTTTTCCGGTCATCACGTCTCCACCCCAGTCACTATCGCTATATCCAAAAAGCTTGTAATCGTCAGAGATAGAGTAATACAAGCCAAAGTTGATTGTACCTTTGATATAGCGTAAGATCCTCTTAGCTGCCTTGAAATGAGTTGTTGTTGGATGCTCCATATATCGACTCACAACTCCAACCGCGTGTAGGATGTCGGGCCTTGTGCAAGTTAGATAACGTAGACTTCCAACTAAGCTCTTAAAGAGTGTTGGATCAACACTCTCTCCTTCTTCTTCCTTTGATAACTTGACTCCACATTCCATTGGTGTGCAAACTGGATTTGAGTCTTCCATCTTGAACTTCTTAAGCACTTCTTTAGCATATCCTTCTTGAGTGATGAAGATTCCATTTTCTTCTTGCTTTACTTCAATGCCAAGGTAGTATGACATTAATCCAATATCAGTCATCTCGAACTCCTTTGTCATCTCCATCTTGAAATCTTCAAACATAATCGGATTGGTGCCAGTGAATATCAAGTCATCCACATACAAGCATGCAATCAATATATCGTTGTTTTGGGTTTTGATATAAAGTGCATGCTCATATGGACACTTGATGAAATCTTTTTCCTTGAAGTATTTATCAATCCGAGTATTCCATGCTCTTGGTGCTTGCTTTAATCCATAAAGTGCCTTCTTCAGCCTCAAGACTTTGTCTTCTTCACCTTTGACTATGTAGCCTTGTGGTTGCTCAATGTAGACTTCTTCCTCAAGATCTCCATTTAAGAAGGCAGATTTGACATCCATTTGATGTATCTTCCATCTCATTTGGGCTGCCAATGAAATGATTAGCCTAACTGTTTCCTAAACGAGCAACTGGAGCAAATACCTCATCATAGTCGATTCCGGCTCTTTGACTATACCCTTTTGCCACCAGTCTCGCCTTGTATCTTTCAACTTCTCCTTTAGAGTTCTTCTTTGCCTTGTACACCCACTTCACACCTATTGCCTTATGCCCATTAGGAAGTGAAGCCAATTCCCATGTATCATTCTTTTGGATTGACTTGATTTCTTCATCCATTGCACTTTTCCATGTCTTCTTTTCTTGAGCTTCTTCAAAGTTCATAGGCTCGCAATCCGCAAAAAGGCAAAATAAAGTGAGATTGTCTTGATTTTCGGTTACCTCATAAATGTCTTGTAGACTTCTAAAACGTGGAGTCCTTTCACTTGAGCTTTCATCCCCTTGAGAACTTGGTGTTGGTGAAGTTGGTGGTGTAGCTGGTTCTTCTCTTATTTGCTCCAAGTTCTCTTCTTCAAAAGATGGAAAGAAGTTGTAGTCTTCATTATTTGATCTCCAATCCCATTCTCCTTCTTCATCAAAGATGACATTCCGACTTATAATTGTCTTCTTTGTTTCAGGATTGTAGAGTTTGTAGCCTTTGGAGTTAGCATCATACCCAATGAAAATGTACTTCTCACTTTTGTCGTCTAGTTTGCTCCGCTTCTCGTCTGGAACGTGAGCGTGAGCAAGGCTTCCAAAGACTCTTAGGTGTGAGACACCGGGCTTCCTTCCACTCCAAGCTTCTTGTGGTGTCTTTCCAGAAACGCTCTTCGTTGGAGATCGGTTTGATATGTACACCGCACACGCGACTGCTTCTGCCCATAACTCCTATGGTAGATTCTTACTCTTGAGCATGCTTCTTGCCATCTCAAGAATAGTCCTATTCTTTCTTTCCGCTACTCCATTTTGTTGAGGGATTCTTGGCACCGTCAATTGTCTTCGGATACCATTATCTTCACAATACTTCAGAAATTCCTTGGACATAAATTCTCCTCCCCGATCGGATCTCATGGTCTTAATCACAAGACCACTTTCCTTCTCAACATGGGTTTTAAAGCTTTTGAAATTTTCAAACACTTCTGATTTTTCTTTCAAAAAATAAACCCATGTCTTTCTTGAAAAATCATCAATAAAGAGAAGGAAGTAGTTACTCTTACCAAATGAGCTTGGTTTGATTGGGCCACATACATCTGTATGTATGAGCTCTAATGGTTTTCTTGCTCTTGTCTCCGACTCCTTTGGAAAACTCATTTTGAATTGCTTTCCAAGTAGGCACCCTTCACACACTTGATTTGGATGGTTGATACAAGGTAATCCTCTCACCATTTCTTTCTTAGAAAGTAGCTCTAACCCTCCAAAGTTGAGATGCCCAAACCGAAGATGCCAAAGCCATGACTCCTCCTTGTAGCACATCTTGAGACATCGTGCAATGTCATTTTGAATGTTTAGGATAAACATTCTATTTCTTGACATTGGTACTTTTGTGATGAGATTATTTGCATTATCTCTTAAAGTAAGGTTATTATCCTTTAGTCGAATATCATAACCTTTCTCCAAGAGTTGTCCTAGGCTCAAGATGTTGGTCTTCATGCTTGGGATGTAATAAACACTGGAAATGAATTGATGATCTCCATTCTTTAAGCGGATGAGAATATTACCTTTACCTTTCACCTCCATCTTCGATTCATCTCCCAAAGCCACATTGGTTTTCACCGATTCATCAAGCTCCACAAACATGTTTTTGTTCCCACACATGTGATTGCTAGCACCACTATCAAGGTACCATCTGCTAACTTCATTTGGCTCATCCTTCTTGTAAGCCATCAATAACATATCTTCTTCATTACTCCTTTCTTCAACATAGTTGGACTTCTCTTCAACTCTATTGTTGTTTGGAGTTTTGCATTCAGAAGCATAATGTCCAAACTTTCCGCAGTTATAGCATTTGACGTTTGACTTATCGTACCTTGATTTTGCATTTCCTCTTCCACGACCTCTTGATGAGCTCTCTCCTCTTTGGTTAAAGTTGTCTTCATATGGTCTCCAACCTCGTCCATTTACACCACGACCTCTTCCTCTGAAATGACTGCCACCACGTCTTGGATTATTTCGGCTACTTTCTTCTTTGTGATCAATTCTCATCTTGAGAACTTGCTCAACAATATCCTCTTTCTTCTTCCTCTTTTCTTCATAAGCTTGTAGTGATCCAAGAAGTTGCTCCATCGTCATTGTCTCCAAGTCTTTTGTTTCTTCAATTACGGTAACAATGTGCTCAAATTTGAATCGAGCGATCTAAGAACTTTCTCCATGATTCTCACCTCATCTAACTTCTCATCATTTCTTTTTAGGTTATTAGTAACCGTCAAGACTCTTGAGAAGTAATCTGAGATGAGTTCTCCTTCCTTCATTTGTAATGACTCAAATTCTCCTCGTAAAGTTTGTAGACGTACCTTCTTAACTTGTTCCGCTCCCTTGTAAGAGGTCTGAAGCTTCTCCCATGCTTCTTTAGACGTCTTTACTCCAGCAACCTTCTCAAATGTATCTTCATCTAAACCTTGATAGATTAGACAGAGAGCCTTCTTGTCTCTCTTTCTTGAATCTCTCAAACCATCTCTTTGAGCTTGAGATAAACCACCATCATTCTCTGGTTCAATGAAGCCTTTCTTAACTATCTCCCATACATCATGTGCTCCTAAGATAGCCATCATCCTTAAACTCCAATTGTCATAGTTGCTCTTTGTGAGCATTGGAACTTGGAAGGGAACACCACTACTTGCCATCTTCAAAATGATCTTGTAGCTCTGATACCACTTTGTTGGAATGAGAAACTTATTAGAATGGAGAAAGTGTTTAAGTGTTTGAAGAGAAGAGATTTTATGAAGAGGAAACTTCTTATTTCTTAGATGATCTTGAAAACTTGGATAATACAAAATGAGAAGAGAGTGGAGGTATTTATAGCCTCCAAAGTACAAAATATCTCAAATATTTTATTCCTAAATCTAGAGAATTCTTACTAAATATCTAGATTATTTTATTCTAATTATCTAGATAATTCCAACAATATATCTAGATATTTCTCATAAGGAGGTGGAGGAGTAATCTAGACACATTCTAGAATTTGGGTCAAGTTTGGGCTAAAACATGTTTAGTAGATAATTAGCCCAAATCAAGTTTAATTTTCAACAGTATTGGACATACAAGGTATGAGTTTGGAGTTTCTAAAGTACTCTTCCTCTAGTATGTGATTTCAGATCAAGGCCTAGTGTTTGATCAGTTGAAAATTGAAGCGGTTAAATCTTGGCCGGTTCCAAGACGGTTTCCGAGTCACATGCATACTTTACTCATGTAGGTCACAAGGTAAACCCCACACATAGAATCATTTGACACATCCACATGTGACCAGGTATTAACAATATAATTTTTTTGATACATTTTGATTTCAGAAGCAATGTCACCAACACAAAAAATTATAACATCTGGATGGTTTCTTAAGGACATGCAAATTGGGGATGGAGAGGAAGTGACTGTTACGTATTAGACTGACAAGTACTTCTTTCGATGAGATTTTGATGGAGTTTTCTACAGAGATTTGGTTGCAACAAGAATCTCATCTCTTCCACCATATTCAGGTTCTTTGTCATGTATGAAAGAAAAACATCTTACATAATAAACCATTCATGCTAATTTGTCTAGTACCTTAGGAGAGTCTTGGATCAAATTTTTTATTTTGGACGCAAGATTATGTACATCTTTACCACCAGATATACTATGCTATGCATATCAGACAATTCAGTTTCAATAAAGTGTATAAGACACGAACATGTGTTAGCAACTGAGAATGGTTTAATATTAGTTTAATATTAGTTATACCTCTATTTGCTTGAGCTTGACCATTTTACTGGTTACTCAGTTCCTGATAAGTGGATGAAATCATGTTGGACTACGATTTATACGATATGACAAACTAAATAATTTGTTTATATAATGATACAAACATATCTATTATTATAAAGAAAACTTTGTAATTCTTCCTAGAGAGTCATGTCATTAAATACTATCACTAGAGTATGCCACATGTCATTCAAAATGAGTTTTGCTTCTTTCGTTTGATTATTTTGGGTTTATTGGACTGTTTGATTATTATTCAGATGTTATCAAACAATCGATAGAGACAATATTCTTCGTGAGTGGCGTTATAAGAAATTGGGGTTTCATCGTCTTCTTCATCAGTCACTTGCTGAACCAACAATGGAGATTCTGAATGTCGGGTTAGATGAATCATCATTAATAAAGTATGTTTTATGCTTTGATTGTGTCGTTTCGTCCTTTATTCCTATCCTCTGAGACGTTACTAGAGGTCTTCATTCATTTCCATTATAAACTCCTAAACTCCATCACGCACATCAAACATGATATTTCTTTCATTGATACTTACCCCTGTTCTAGGCGGCGTCTCCTCACCTATAAATAGGTAATCCTTCATCACTTGGACACCATCCTTATAGTTCTTGATAATCCAAAAACAATTATTTGCAGTATAATGGTTAACTCATCCATTCTTCTTGGGGATTTGAAGGCCAACCTTCTTCCAAGTTGATGGGGTGGACATGCTCCACTTTGATGCAAAGGGTTTTCCGATCTTCATTCTCATGATCATAGTGTTTTTAACAATTCTTGTGTTCACATTCATAAGTTTCAAACTTTTTATTATACAGTTCTCTATTTATTGAATCTCTTTTGAATGCGATGTTTTCAAACCGTATGTTGATGATGCTTTCTTTTTCACATTTGATAGTTTCAACCATGTGTCATTACCGCATGGGATGATTCTACAATCAAATCGCGCTTTGGGAGTGATAGAAA
>CAJHQP010007189.1:0-33650 GCA_905132765.1 Moricandia arvensis
GCAGGGCAAGCTAAAATCCCTGCGTTTGTCATGATGCCGATTGCACTTGTGGTTGAAATAATATATTAAATTGTTGGTCCATATGGGATGGAAGTACACAACTAACACCTTCAAGAGTTAGGCTGCTCTCGGCAGCAGAACTTTGATTGCACAAAAGCAAGGATCGGCTAGGCTATGCTCCTGTTGTTCCACTTCAGGTATACAATATTTGATATGCAAGAGAGTTGTATTTGTTTCATTTCTATTCTATTCTACTGGTCTGGAAGCAACGTATGGTTATATATGCATACTATATAATGCATGACCGATGACCTTGCAGGAAGTATACGGAGGACTATAGATTCATTCTCTCATCTTACAGCTGGAAGTCAGTCCAAAGAGAGGGCCTATCCAAGCGTCTAGGATCCTTGGAGGTGGAAAGGGTATGGAAAATATATTAGCATGCTTGTCCTCTCATTATAGATACACGGTATTTCATTTTTGAAATGCATCCAATTATCATAATATCACTCTACCCGGCTTTCGTTGTTTATTGTTAAAAAAGGCTTAGGGTGTATTTTTAGTTTTTGGACAATTCTAACGGGCCTTGATTCATTTATTACGTTACATATTGAAAATGCTGATTGCTGAGGTGATCCTGCAGTTGCTGATTACACTGCTTTGGAAAGGATTTAAAGGCAGACTCTCACTGCCATACTCATTCTTGTTAGTATATATTATAACTTCGTTGCTAACTGGATCTACCATCATAACTGCTCTTTCGAAGGCCTCTATTGGTATCATCAGTATTTTTGTTTCTCCATGGCATTCTACCAGAAAAAATGTAAGAATCTTGTAATGCCTACTTTTGATATATTTTCATTCTATGCATTATGAACTCGCTTGATCCAGTTCTTTGTTATCCCATCATGTTCATTTTCATTATAATGTTTTCACTTTCATGAAACACATGAATATCATCATGTTCATGTCTCAGTCAGTAGAATAGAAAGTTTCATGAGAGGCGTTCTGGAACATCTAAGAAATTGCGGTCTGTTCAGATTATTAACAACTGAATATATTATGTATATGCTTTATTTGCAGATTTGGTTATACAATTGAAAAGATTCCTGCATCGAAGTTTCACCTTTCGAAAGACACGTCACAGCACCTCTCATTGTCAGTGGTAACCTCATGGAACACAACTGTTAAAGCTCTAAAAATCTCTTTGCCAGGGAAATGATTGGAGTTTCTTTCTCAAGGTACTTTTTTCACTTGAACTACTTACCTTGACAAGTTTTGATTTTAGATTATCCCAATCCCAACCCGAAAGTATAGATGGGGACAAAATTTGGTCGAAGAAACTCACCCTTAGTTAGCTATGTTCTAATGTCGTAGGTTGTCTTCGTTTTGTTGATATTGAGTTTTGCTGAGCCGTATCTCTTCACAGCATATTTGTTATAAGGTACTCATCTCTGTCTAGTTTTACTACATGCCAGGTCTATGAAATCATTTCTCTTGAAACAATATCTAAGTGTTGTTGTGTTTTGTTCGACAGGACTTCCCATTGTCTCATTGCGTTTCTTGTGTACGAAAAGAAAGAGCAAGAGATCGACTCCGTAATGTTGGGTTTTAAATCATTGGCATACAAACGGAAAACCGATGTGTGTGAGAAACTGTTTGGAAGCAAGAAATTATGACTAAGAATCTTTTTTTCTGGAACTATTCTTTTGTTTCCAATAACCTGTCACTCCGGTGGTTTGAAAATTTTATTTCATGTATTTGTTTCTCTCTTTCTTTTACCCATTACTAATTGAAAAAAATTATATTGAGAGACAGATTTCTACTTCTTATTAACATTATAGGCTACATTAAGCTATCAAAGACACTTTCTTGTAACAACTTCTTTCTTTTCTAAAGGAACTAGTTAAACTCGTAACTAGGTTTATGGTTTAATGAAAACCATAAAAACTTGTGTATTTAGCGAGAATAAACCGCAACCACATACCTCTTCTTTTCATCGATGTCCCAGATAATTCTGACACAACCGACAAATTTATATCTGTCACAACTCTACTGCATTATTAGATTATTTTTGCACTTTAATTTGATGGTATAGATTCATTCTACAGTGTTTGAGCCTTTACCTTCATCAATTCTTTTTTTTCGTCACTCTCAAAAATCAAATAAACCAGATTCATGAATTGCTTTCAAAAGAGCTTTTCATATTACAAGATATGTTGAATAATGAACTGATGGGAACATGATCTGTTGGTGAATTTCGTTTGTGGCTACTTTCAAATCTTCAACGACCATATGCTCGATCTCTAACGACCCTGCACGTTTTCTTCTCGAGACCCTCAGTTCGGTGCTTCATTCCGAGTCTGATCCTCTGTTTCGAGATAGAACAGAGGAAAGTTGATTCCGTCGAAGATAATGCAGACTTTTGGAGGTTTTTAGATGGATGAGTAAGCAAGTCACATGAGAGAACATATTTTTAGAGAATTACTCAAGAGGTTTGGTGACGTGGTTTCTAGATAAAATGAACTGCTCTATCTAGATTCTTCTTGAATATGTTATTTGTAAATGTGATCACTTCCAAATGACTAATGACATCTTGAAAAGACTATTGACTGAGAAAGACAGCTCTTAAAAAATTTGGGATTATGTTTTTATTCCTCTTAACAGACGATAGTGGAGGACATTTTTTCTCCATTGATGGCAGAGGAATGAAAAAAATTAGTGACAATATTGGAACTACATATTGGAAAAAACATTGAGTTGGAGAGAGCTCACACTGTTAGAGACAAAATATTGTTCTTTTTCTGTGTTGATGGGGAATCTTTTGAGATATGGAGAGAGCCCACACTGTTATCAATGAGTTAATATAAATATTCAATCATATAGGTTAAAGGTGTACATGTGGATATAATGTACGAGTTGTACATGTCGATACCAAATATGAGGTACATGTGGATACCATATATTAAGTACATGTGGATACTGTATATGAGGTGTACACGTGATTCCGTGTACATGTGGATATCAATATCGTTTTTTTTTGTTGTACATTAGAAACCAATTTTGAGGGCAAGCAATAGAATGAAAGTAAAAATCAAAGAACGTTCCAAATTGATGTATATATGGATTGTACATGTGGTAGCACTATATCAATGTACATGTTTGTTAAATGTTCTTTGTTGTACATAAGGTAACAAATTTTGAACGCAAGCAATAGACTTGCCTCTGTCCACTAATACTCACATCCATGTTGTTTGTCTTTGTCTTCCAACTTTTGACGCCGCACCACGAACCTAATAAATCAAGAGGAAATATGAAAGAAAAAAAAATATAATTCATTGTTTCACATACATTATCCAAAATTCAAGAATCTACCTTCACTAGTTCAACTATAAAAAATACAACGTTCAGGTAAGTTTATTATTGAGATTTTTATGGTTTTCAAATTTGGAATCATGAGATATGAATCATTTGCTGAGATTCATGTAAGTTTATTATTGAGTAAGAAGTAGTAGCTTAACTTTTTGGATAATACATATAAAATAAAATTAAAAACATAGTAACAATCTTCGTTTATGATATCTAAAAGTTATAAAATGTTTCTCATAATAAATTGACATTTTTATAAAAAATATTCTGTTGTGTCAACATATTGTGTTTTCTTACATATTTGAGTATGATCATTTTCTATATATGATGAAGTTAAATAAAATTTATTAAAAATTTAAATCATACTTAAATAAAATAACAAAAAATACTTCTAAATAATCTTGCAATAAAATTATAATACGTACACTACAAGAAAACCGTTTATTAACTACGAAATTTAACGAGGAAAAATGGACCTCGTAAATTTACGTGCCATGTACGAGGAAATTACGAGGAAAGTCCAAAACCTCGTAGAATCCTCGTAAAATCAACGTTATGTAGCGAGTATATTGCGTGCATAGTGAGTTTCCTCGTAAAAGTCTCTTAAGTCTTACGTGGACTTTACGAGGAACAATATACCGAGAAAACAACGAGGCCTACTGCTTTTTAGTTGTAAACGTGTTTGTGTTGGGTGTATACCTACCAACTTTCCTCGTAAATTCAAGGTAAAATGTCATCTACCGATTCCAAAATTTTCCTATAAATAAGGTGTTTGAGTTTGAAATGAAAGGTACCCCAAAAAATTGAAAACGTAAAAGAGAGAAACAATTGAAAGCGTGAAAGGAAAAAATGTCCGGAGATGGAAATATTTTCGAGTTTCGGAGGTGGATGTATAAACACAGAGATGGAAACGGGAGAGTGACGAAAGAATATCTCGAAGGGCTGGAGACATTTATGCATCAAGCAGATTCTACACCGCTCGCGCAAGAAAGCGGTAAGATGTTCTGTCCTTGTCGGAAATGCAACAATTCAAAATTAAGCACTCGAGAAAATGTTTGGAAGCATTTAGTAAATAGAGGTTTCACGCCACATTACTATATTTGGTTTCAACATGGAGAATGTTATAGTAATTGTGGGAATGAAGCTAGTAGTAGTAATAGCAATTTTCAGGTTGAATCCGCGGTTGATCATTTGCATAATGAAAATAGTTACCATCAGCAGGAACATATGGTAGATTATGATAAGGTTCATGATATGGTAGGTGATGCATTTGTATCTCATGATGAAATTCATGAAGAATCTAACATAGATGCAAAAAAGTTTTATGAAATGTTAAAATGCTGCGAATCAACCAATTTACAGTGGTTGTAGAGAAGGTCTCTCTAAATTATCGTTGGCTGCTAGAATGATGAATATTAAAACCGATCAAAATCTACCTAAAAATTGCATGGATGCTTGGGCAGACTTGTTTAAAGAGTATTTGTCGGAAGACAATGTGTCTGCTGATTCTTATTATGAGGAATTAACTACAAAATTTTATTGTGGGATTTACGTGGAAAGTTTTACGTGGCTATTACGACGAAATCTAACGAGAGACTTACGAGGACTATGTTACGTGGATTTAACGAGGAAAGTTTAGTCAGTATTTTACGAGGAAACCTTTACGTGTAATTAGCGAGAAAAGTTAGCGTGTATTGTACGTGATATGTTGCGTGGCTTTTACGAGGAAATTTAGGTCCGACTTTACGAGGAAATGTTTCCTCGTAAATTTTACGTGGATTTAGCGAGGAAACTGTCTTTACGACGAACGTGGCACGAGGTTTACCGTTTCGTGGTTATTTCCTCATAAACCCTCTTTTACGAGGAAATAGCTACAAAATCGGCCATCGCTAAGTTATTGTTTTCTTGTAGTGGTAGCAAGCCAAATAATATCATGTTAAAATCTGTAGAGCAAGAATATATTCCTAACAAAAAGAGCTAAATAAATTATATTAATACTAAATTATTTAATATATGATCTAATTCTAGAAATAAATAAATATGAGGTGGAAATTATCTCTTTCAAGTCTTTGTAGAATATTAAAACTAGATCAATATTTTTCTTCAGAAACAAAAAAATATATATATTACAAGTTAGTTATAATTATATTATTGCATTATACAGCACTGAGTTGTAGTTGTTGTTTTTCCATTGCAAGTTTTTTTTTTTGATTATTTCTATTAAGCATGCAAAATATTTATACAAACACAAAAAGGGTTGAATGAGTATTACTTTAGTTTATATAAAAACTAAAGAGCACATTAATCAATGGGAGACGGATCAAAAAGTTAACCCAGCTAATGCCAGACAATTCTTTTTTTTGATTTTCATATAATTGAATTCAGTTAAAATAATTAAAATAGATGATTTACGCATATTATCTAATGCGGAATACATTTAATCATTTAAATATTTGCCAGCTAAAATAATTATGCGTTTAAAATCTCTGATCACAATACAGTTATATTTAAAAATTAAGTTCTCTGTATTATCTGAATAAATAATCAAGTTACAAATAAATTATACTGAGAATTATTGATTCATCTAATATATTAAATAGAGTCTTATTTTTATCTAGTGATAAAAAATAATTGAACCATTTAAATAGTAATTTTTATTATATTAAAAAATATTTATATATTAGAACATCTGAATAAAATATACTATCACACATCAGAATATTCTACTGTACCACTATTTATTTTTGAATATTTCCTATTTTACTTTAGTAAAATTTTATAAAAATCTTTATTATCAATTTTAAACAATTCATTAAATTCGTAATTATTATTAAAATATTATTATTTAAATTTAAATAATTTTTTATTATATAGTATTTTAATTATAAAGTTAAATTATAAATTTAGAAATATACATTTAAGTTTAATAAAAATAAATTATACAAAATAAAAAATATTTTATTTGATTATATGATTTTTAAGTTTAGAGTTGATGGTTTATGTTTGTAAATTAAATAAAAGAAATGTAGCTTATTTGAATTAACACATATTTAAAATAAATTTTTATCAATGAAAATTATAAACAAAATTGAATCTATTTTCATTAAACATCAAAAGTTAACCAAATGGATTAAATAGATAAAATGTTCTATTTTTCTTCTTATATGATTATATTTATTTTATTTTTTTTAAATATATTAAAATACAAATAAATTATATATTAAATATGTTGTTTCATAAAAAATAAAAAAAAATGAATAACATTAATATATATATTATATTAATAATATCGAACAAGACATATTAATTTACATAATACAAAACACTAATTAGTAATAAATATTTTATCAATTTGTCAATTTAAATATAAATATCCGCGTTCGCGCGAGGATTAAAGTCTAGGTATATATTATATGTGGTCATTTTCTTAAGAAGATGTATATATATGTATCTTAGAGTTTTGATTTCAAAGGTGGCAAGTTCCTGCTTAGTTCAGATGCAAAACACATTTCATAAAATCTTCTTATTTTATTTTCGTTTGCGATAGAAAAACTTGGTTTGATTTTTGACGTTACATAAGATTTAACTACCTTGTAATTTTGTTTTAGTTCTTGTAAATGGGTCCCATGAAATGTATTCTTGGTACTCCCACGTGGTGCTCCGTGTCATTCTCCAAGTCCTCTTTTTAACACTGAAATTTCAGTAAGCTATGTAGGCATACATTGTTGTGGAACTACTCCAATGGTTAAAACCAAATGAAAGAAAAAGGAAAACCCAAAAGCGATTTAAAGTTAAAACAAACCATAGAAACACCATGGTAGAACACCTGCAATTGTGATTCTTAAGAGCAACAAGGAGATGAAAGCTTCTGATTCCAGTTGGTGTCTAAGCCAAGTAGGACCATCTTTTGAGATATGTGGTCAGCTGTCACACTCTCAGCAATTTGCAGAGCTATAGAGTTCCTGGTTGACACCACTAGTCTAGGCTCCAAGCTTGCATTTGTTGCAATTTCGTAATTATATCTCGGGAGGACCACCGGTGACATTACTAAAAGACTGAAGCCGCTCTTGATCTAGTCGAAAGGAGGATTCGAAAATGACCTTCTCAAACCTCATAGTCGGTAAGCACTCAACAGCCCAAAAAGTAGCTAGAAGTTCTGCATCTTCTTGACTTTGGACTGTGGAAAAGAGTGTCTACTATGTAAACCCTGCCTTCATTTATTTGGTCACTAGTCCACGAGGAACCGATGTTACATTTAAGAGACCCAGTGGGTGGAGCCCTCCATGAAGCCATACTTGAGTTTGTTTGCAGTCAAAGACGAGATCATATAATCATTTGATGAGTTGACTTCGAAGCATATGAATGAGTCTTCCTCTGCTTTTTTAAAAATAGCCTCTGGAGATACTTGAACCCTTCAAAGACCAGCATATCCTAGCTTTTTACAGATGCCACAAAATCCAGGATAAGCTATGTTTAAGATTTAGAGGGCAATCCCTTCTCTTTGTACATTCGATAAGATGATGTACGTTGATGCAGCGCACCGTCATCATAGTGGGCCTTGTTAGTCACAGCCTTGCTTTACGTTTTGTTTTCCTTTTAATTATTAGGATTAGATAATGATGAGATATCCTTTTTTATTAGTATAAGGTTTTCTAGGAGTAGTTTATATAGCAAGCTACAAACGTGTAATGAACATATTATTTTATCAATCAGATTTGCATTAGCAACCAGAGCTTTAAGCACTTAGAGGAATACTCTAAATCTGTTTTAACTTGTTGAGAGCATCACCAAGTTCAAAACCCTTCTTGTTCGAGTTGAGAGGATCAACAGTTAAAGGATCTACCTTGTTTTCGATACAGTTTCGTCATTACTTAGCTTCCGCTCTCTATCAGTTGGTATCAGATACGGAACGTTCTGGGATTCAACATGCCACCTAAACAAACAACCTTCTGCGCCACAAACCGAGACCAAACAGATTTTTCGGAGTTTCAGCAAGCGTTATTGGCGATGCAAGAAAACATTCAGTCTACCATTCACGGTTCAATAATGGAATTGGGAGAGATGCTAACACAACGCCTTGCGGCAGCGTAACCCATTGTTTAACGATGGTGGGACGGACGACGAGCGTTCGGTTACAATCTAACCCATTCGCAAGACGTGTACGCCGTGGTGCGCAACACCGCAACAACCGCCATCAACCTGACAACATTGATCAAGACCAACCGAACGACCAACGCTGGGAAGCTTCCTTCAAAGTTGATATTCCCGAGTTCCATGGTGGCCCTCGCGGAGAAACTTTGTTGGATTGGATCGCCACAGTGGATGATATCTTAGAGTATAAACAAGTTTTCAAAGAAAAATGTGTGTTTCTCGTGGCAATGAGGTTTCGAGGTCACGCAGCTTCGTGGTGGAAACAAGTCAAGACTGCGAGACATCGCACATGCAAAACTCCTATCATGGCTTGGACAAAACTCCAAAAACACTTGAAAGCAACGTTCTTACCTCACAACTATGAACAGACCGTGTACAATCGTCTCCAAAATCTAAGACAAGGTTCCCGATCTGTGGACGACTACACGGAGGAGTTCTCTCTTCTTCTCACGCGGACCGACATCTACGATACAGCGGAACAACTGGTGTCCAGATTCATTGGCGGCCTTCGTCCTCAGTTACAAAATGCGTTATCACAGTTTGACCCTACAACACTAGCCGAAGCCCATCGGCAAGCAGCTACGTTGAACAACAACAGAAGACTTCTAATTGGGGAAATCAGTCATATCGACATAGACTTCCAGAGCAAAACACTTCACAACCTATGGCAAAGGAGGTAGATACGACGGCACCTGCTCGTACGAATGCACCGACTGAAGACACCAACCTGCGCTGCTCAACTCGCACTCCATCCTTAAAGTGTTACTCCTTTGGTGAACCGGGACACCACCAAACGGAATGTCCTCACCAAACAAGACGGGGTTTGGTTATCGAAGAAGCAAATGATGCCGAAGACCCAATATATGATTCTTATGGGGAAGAAGATAATAATACAAACGATGCTGTCCATACTGCAGGAGACACAGGTCACCTCTTTGTGGCTTATAGATCTTGCCTTATGCCTCGAAGACAAGACGAGCACTGGTTACGAACAAATATCTTTCGTTCCTCTTGTACAATCCTTGGCCGTGTTGCCAGCTTTATCATCGATTCAGGTAGTTGTCGCCAACGTCATCTCAGAAGAGGCAGTTAATAAACTGGGCATCCATAAAGAACCTCAACCCAGCACCATACGCATTAGGATGGTTTATCGGAGGGTGTCAATTTACGCATCACTCAACGTGCTTGGGTGTCCTTCTCCATCGGTCCAAATTTACAAAGACCGCATTACTGTGATGTAGCCCCAATGAACATAAGTCATCTCATACTAGGAAGGCCGTGGGAGTACGATCGCAAAGTCACTCATGACAGAGTTAAAAATACCTACAGCTTCACGTGGCGGTCACAACAGATTCTACTGATTCCGTCGCGTGAAACTTTAACACCACAACCACAATCATCATCACCGAACCAGTCACCCTCCACGTCCACTCAACATCGCTCCGCCGCAATGTTGTGTTCGTATTCAACTTTCATCTCAGAGTTGAAATCGGAAGGACATGCATTTGCCATCTTCCCAGCCACACTACAATCGTCACTCATTACACCAACAATTCCATCTTTATCCGCTGCCTTGGATGATTTCACTGATGTTTTTCCGGCAAACTAACCTGAAGGACTACCTCCACTCTCGGGGACATACAACATCAAATTAGACTAGTTGCCCGGACGCAAACTCTGCCTAACCGCCCACATTACCGGTATGAGCCCGGGTGAGCATGAGGAATTGCGTCGACAGGTCGAAGATCTCTTACGTAAAGGACACACTAAGGAAAGTCTAAGTCCTTGTGCGGTCCCCGCTCTTTTGATTCCCAAAAAAAGACGACACATGGCATATGTGCGTGATAGTCGAGCAATCAACAAGATAACCGTCCGTTACCGGTTCCCAATCCGTGACTAGATGACCTCTTGGATCAAATTGGCGCCCGCAAAAATATTTTCCAAAATAGATCTCAAGAGCGGTTATCATCAGATTCGTATCCGTCCGGGTGATGAGTGGAAGACAGCATTTAAAACTCGTGAGGGGCTTTTTGAGTGGTTAGTCATGCCGTTCGGCTTGTCTAATGCTCCAAGCACGTTTATGCGAATTATGAACCAAGCCCTACGCGCATTCATCAGAAAATTTGTTGTCGTCTACTTTGATGACATCCTAATCTTCAGTACTTCGCTACGAGAACATGAAGATCATCTGCGGCAGGTCCTCACAGTCTGCGCAAAGAAAAACTTTTTGCGGCATCTCAGAAGTGTGAATTTGGCGTCTCTCAGGTTCTTTTCTTAGGCTATATTGTCTCTGATAAAGGTCTCTCTGTGGATCTGTCCAAAATCGAAGCAGTCCGCTCTTGGCCTGTGCCAAAGACAGTTTCGGACGTACGTAGTTTCATGGTCTCGTCTCCTTCTATCGTCGCTTCGTCAGTCACTTCAGTACCATTATGGCTCCCATTACGTCTTGTATGAAAGAAGGGAAGTTTGTGTGGACGCAGGAAGCTTCAGACGCTTTTGAGTTAATTAAAGAAAAGTTGACATCAGCCCCGATTCTGATCCTTCTAGACTTTTCACAACATTTGAACTTCATTGTGATGCATCTAAACTTGGCATTGGTGGCATTTCTAAGTCAACATGGACGGCCAGTGGCTTACTATAGTGAGAACTCACGGGTGCTCGCGCACTCTATAGTACTTACGACGTGGAGTTTTACGCGATCGTTCAAGCTGTTAAACATTGGCGACATTATCTGGTACATCGGGATTTTGTGCTATTCACGGACCATGATGCTCTACGCCACCTTGATAGCCAGGCCAAAGTATCCGCCATACATGCAGGGTGGATCTCTTATCTCCAGCAGTTCACCTTTTCGATCCGACATCAATTGGGCGCAAGTAATAGGGTCGCTGATGCCCTTAGTCGACGGAACTCATTGGTTACGGCAATGCACACACGAGTTTTGGGATTGACTCTTTCAAAACATGTATGCCTCGGATATCTTCTTTGGGCAAAATTTTTGATGATACCCGACTAGGGATCATGGAAGACTATAGAATCCAAGACGACTTCTTATTCAAGGGCCTTCGTCTGTGCGTACCTGATTGTATCCTTTGTCTGCTATCATTAGCGAGCTTCACAACGAGGGACATGTGGGGCGGGATCGAACACTTCAATTGGTCGCGACGTCTTACTTTTGGCCTTCTCTTTGTCGGGACGTGGAACGCTTTGTGGCTCGCTGCGCATTTGTCAACACGCCAAAGGCAAGGCGACTAACGCAGGGCTTTACCTTCCTCTTCCGGTTCCGAAACAGCCCTGGACGGACGTAAGTATGGATTTTGTTTTGGGATTTCCACGAACGCAGAGGGGTCATGATTCTATTTTTGTCGTGGTGGATCGATTTTCAAAGATGGCACATTTTGTGGCATGTAAGAAGACTACAGATGCCGTTAACGTCGCTATTCTTTTCTTCCGCGAAATATATAGGTTGCATGGGCTTCCGTCCTCCAATGTTTCTGACCGCGATACGCGGTTCCTCAGTCACTTTTGGCGATCTCTTTGGAAACCACTTGGGACAAAACTTGATATGAGCTCCGCCTATCATCCACAGACGGACGGTCAAACTGAGGTAACTAATCGCTCCCTTGGTAATCTTCTGCGTTGCCTTGTGGGTGACAATATTAAGTCATGGGATTCGAAGCTCTGTCAAGCAGAATTTCTCATAAACATGCACTGAACCGAAGTCTTGGCTTCTGTCCTTTCAAGATTGTGTACGGGGGTGGTCCCTCGGTGTCCTTTGGACTTGGCTACGGTTCCTGACCTTACCCGCCATCATGGTGAAGCCATTGAATTTGTCAATAATTTGCAGGACCTTCATCAGGCCGCACAACAGAACCTTACGCAAGCAGCGACCAAATATAAAACAGCAGCAGATGCGAAACGCCGGGAAGTTTTTTTCGCTCCAGGCGACCTGGTTTGGGTCTATCTTACAAGAGAGCGTCTTCCTTTGCGCGAGTATAATAAGCTGAAGTCCAAAAAATTAGGACCTGTAGAGATTGTCGAATGCATCAATCCTAATGTCTACAAAGTCAAGCTTCCTGCAGATTTGCGAACTTCGGATGTTTTCAACGTAAAGCATTTATCTCATTTTCACGGCGATAACGAGGCCTCAGATTCGTGGACGGATCCTCTGCCACCCGAGGGAATCTGATGCAGCGCACCGTCATCATAGTACGCCTTGTTCGTCACAGTCTATTTACTTGAGCTTTACGTTTTGTTTTCCTTTTAATTATTAGGATTAGATAATGATGAGATATCCTTTTTATTAGTATAAGTTTTCTAGGAGTAGTTTATATAGCAAGCTTTACAACGTGTAATGAACACATTATTTTTATCAATCAGATTTGCATTAGCAACTAGAGCTTTAAGCACTTAGAGGAGTACTCTAAATCTGTTTTAACTTGTTGAGAGCATCACCAAGTTCAAAACCCTTCTTGTTCGAGTTGAGAGGATCAAAAATTCAAGGATCTACCTTGTTTTCGATACAGTTCTTCATTACTTAGCTTCCGCTCTCTATCATACGTTCAAGAAGATAAAGTTTGCAGAGAAAATCATTGGAGGTAGACGAGCTTGGCTTCCTCCAAACATCATGAGCCGCCCGACACAAAACAAAAAAAAAGACAGATTGTCTCTCTACTGCTTCCACATACCTTACACAATGGATCAACTTGAATGTCCTAGATCTTAATTTGATCAGAAACTGCTAAGGGCAC
The DNA here is from genome assembly GCA_905132765.1 of Moricandia arvensis. Lineage (NCBI taxonomy): Eukaryota > Viridiplantae > Streptophyta > Magnoliopsida > Brassicales > Brassicaceae > Moricandia > Moricandia arvensis. The sequence continues at coordinate 13,272 of CAJHQP010007189.1, forward strand.
CTCCATTGTTGGGCCAAATATAATGACAATTATGAAAAGAAACAGGTCTTATCTACACAAGCCAACATTCTGGGAAAAAAAGAAAAAGAAAATGGAAGTCCCACCGAGAAGAGGAAAGGGAAAAGTAGGGAATATATAATATATATTCTACCCTTGTTTTGATTCAAAAGTTTAAGAGAGAGGAGGGGACCCCATTGCGCCCGCCGCCGCCCACCCCGCCGGCTCGGCGTGAGCTTGGGTAAATGTGATCCCAGGTGCCACTACAAGATGTTCTTTTTGGGCCTAATTAAGCTTAACATTTTTGGCCCATTTTATACCCAAAAACAACATGCATTTTTGATCTAAAACGACAAGTAATTTGTCTACAAAATAAAAAATGTCATGCAATTTATCCTCTCAATAAGGAATTTAAACGAGAAAAAAATCAGAGATTCTTGGGGAATAAGTCTCGTAACTCAACTTCCCTCGATCTCCGTGAGATTTTTGCCCACGTGCAGCAGCTGTTGCGGAAGTGGCTCCCTTCGTTCTCTTTAAATAAATCCGACTCTCTTTCTTCATTTTTAACGTTTTTCAAAAAGAAAACCAGCAAATCTCCAGTGTAAATTATAGAGTGTTTGTAGATTTATTAGTTCGTTAGGGACATTCACGGGTGAAGACGTGAATCATCTATTATGATTTACATTAGAGGTCACATTAACAAATTTTTATTATATAATAGAGCAGTTTGTGCTATTAGGGGTAGTTTCTGTTATACAAAGACTAACAAATCCTCAACTAATTATAAGGCACAACAAACAAGGTCAGTTTCACTATTGCCTTGCGTGAGTGTTGGTTGTGCAGATTTTCAAAATTGAAAAGTCAAACTTTAACATCTGTCTTTTAATTATAATCACATAAATATAAAATAATTTTTTATCTCTTCCCTTTGTCTTTTTTTCTTGCAGACTGAAAAAAAACAAAAAAAAAGTGAAGTAAACCGAAGGCCGCCTCTTCCTCACACATTGTTGTTTAAGATAGTTTCGTATGTATTCCTCTACTTAATTTCTAGCCAAAAAAATCTTATGTTGCCTGTCGCCAGCTCACTCATTGTCGCTTTCCGACAGTCTTACTCTGAGTACCACTTCAAGCTGCATTGAACTTGACGAGTTTGACGATGGAGAAAAGAAGAATATATCTCTGATCTTGGAAATTGCACAACCGTATTTCGTTTGTGGTGCCGGTTATCGATGAGAAATACATCATGGTCATCAAAGAGCTTAAATTTGCATACGTGATCGAGAATAACCAATGCGTCAGTTGAGTTCACATGACGTGGGGTAGTCTTTGAGAGGATCTTGCTTCCGAGTAAGGGGGAAACACAATAGAGCTAAATGGCCGAAAATAATATAGGGAATACAAATAAATCCAAAAATCCATTATATTTTATTTTGGACCTAAAGTTTTAGTCTTTAGTGTAAAATTTTCTTTGTGGTGTTTACATCAAAGTCATATTGTACATGTATACATCAAAGTCATATTGTCCATGTGTACATCAAAGTGATATTGTACATTGTACACAATTTCTTATACTACCATAGATTACTCAAATATTATACAAATGACTTTGAAAAATGTGATTGATTTTAATTTGGATGTTGCAACAATGAAGATCATAGCTAAATAGAATGAACAAATCTCATATAAATTATCCATTTATGTACAGGATTTCAGCATTGTCTGCGTCTACATCGGTTTACACATCCATATGTATAAGATTGCTCATGTTTCGACTCTTCATGAACACATCAAAGGTTTCTCTCACAATGACTTAAACAATAGTTTTTTGCCTTTTGGTTAGCCTAGTTTTTTAGAGGAGATTTCCATTGATAGGAACTTGAATTCAGATTCTTTCTCGAGATCTATATTGCCCCCCATCGTATCAATTGATGTTATTAATGTTATACATAGTTTCAGCTTCTAGTTGTATGTGCTTTTGTGATCATTTTCCATTGACTTCAACAATAAAATCTGGCCGGCCTAGTGTATGAGAGTGCCATTGATAGAAACTTAAAGCTTTGATATTTTTGGAGATTTGCTTGGTTAAAGAGATGAAAAATACATGTGCATGATACCCATTGCATGATATATTATTCGTTGGCTGGTAGAGGTGAACGATTTGGTTTCAGTGGGTACGAAATAGTTCGTAAAAGAACAGCGGGCAGTCTAATAACCCTCACGAGCAGATATAATTTTGGTCGAGAAAATTTAGTAAGATTAGTTTGGAGATTGAACGATCAGATTTAAAATTAAATCCGACCGGTAAAATTAATGTCTTGACGGGACTGTCATGCGGATCGAAAGGCCTCCCATTGAGATTTCTGGTAGAGTGTTAACTATTATAGTTGATTTTTATTAAGTTGGACGAGCATAGTCGATAAAAGGGACGAGATGCGAAGGATGAAGATACATTTAATTCAAAACTGTCCGAAAAATATCGACAAAACTCATAAATTATTCTTGAACCTTCTAGCCTGCTTGCTTCCTTCCTGAACTTAACATGTGACTTGCACCTTCCTGCCTGCTTGCTACATTAAAAGTCATGTGAGATGGCACAAGCTGCTGGGAGTTTCTTCATGGAAGGAAATGACCCTTACTTCATGGGGAGGGAAAGTGTGATTCATCTCACCACATGTCTTATTATGACTGAAACTTTTGTCCTTATTGTTGAGTCTTCTCCTGTTTTTTCCATGTCATTATTACCTTGCACTCTTTCTGGTCGAGCTCATTCATATCAGAAACAAGGCAGAAAAATTCAGAGAGAAAGAGAGAAAGCAAGAGAGAAAATCTGTGAGAAAAATTCATGAAACAAATCAGAGAAAATTAAGAGAAGAGAAGTGAGCTTGGATGACCTTTTCTCACCATTTTCTGACTTTAACCAGTGAGTTTTGGTGTTTATAAAGAGGTGAAGTTTTGGCATTCTGAAGTTGAGAATCACCATGTTTCTTCAGCCTTTTGATTTTTATCGGTAAGCATGTGTGTAGATGAGTTTTCTGTGAGCAGTTCGGTTGGTTTGGCTGCACTTGAGATTTTTTACTGACTGAATTAAACCTTGGCTTTATAGGGTACTGAATCAGGTTAGGCGTGGCTTCAACTATTAAGTTGTGGTACCAGTTAAATTCTGAAGATTGTTGATTTGAATCGGTAAGAGTTTATGGTGTTTGATTAGATCAGTTTTGTTAAGCTTCAGTCCCCTGTTTCAGTTCTGTTTGTTGAGAACCAATTGTTGTGTATTGATTAGCCTGTCAGGTTCAGTTGAATAATTTCATATATGATTCAGTCTTTGTGTTCATGAGTGAATCTGTCTCATTGAACCAATAGCTGAACTTATGTGAAGTGTCCTAAATTAAACCGAACTGATGTAATCTTGTCCTGAACTAATGATATCTGAGCCTAGCTGCCTATGGTCTGAAATTTTCTTGAACTGATCTGGTCTGAGTAGATTGTGAACTCATTAGAACCAGACTTAACTGAGCATGAGCTGAGCTGTTATAAACCGATTTTAAGTTGTTATAGATTGAACCGAACTGAAACTTGTTCTGAACCTTTCTTGAACCAAACTGTTATGAGAGAATTGAACTTGTTCTGTTTTTAATTCAGATGGTCAATGAGAGTGGTCGGATCAGCCGGATGCTTGTGGTGGTTCTGAACTGAGAGTAATCCCAGAGTGGAGAACATTAGTGAGCTCGAGTCTAGTCTTCCTTAGCCAATCTCATGGATTCAAAGGTGAGTCTAGATAGATGACTGATGAGTTAATTAGTGTTGCGTGAGTAAAATAAATGATTATGATGGATAGATAAGTATGTCTCTTGAACTATATTAAACTGTGAGTGTTTACTTATTATAAACACTTAAGAAATATTATGAATTATTATTTGAGGTTTATCCCGAGCCTTAGTACTTGTTCTCAAGTACTAATATATAAGTATGAATCATATGAAGTCTTATTGTATACTCACTCTCCCTAAAGTTCCCGCATTACATGAATTGGTCCTGAGATATGTAACAAGGTCACGAAGACACGATGATGGGGTCGCACCCTGGAGACCGTGTAACTGCATGCAGCGTTAGATGTTCAATCTTCGAATATCTGATTCAGATGATGGTTATATTTATTTTTTCCCGCTAGGCTCGGTTAGCCTTGGTGGTTTTCCAGGTTTAGTATATATATATTATACATATGAGTGAATGGCGGGTGTTGTGGAGATGATGTTTACGATATGATTCACATCGATGGAATGATAGGCCTTATATATATAATAATTATGGAATTATTATTCCACTGCATTCAAATGGTGTCAACTGCTCGGGATAGTATTAATATGTGTTGGGGCGGTGATGCGCCGGATTAGACTCACTGAGTAAACTAGTTGACTCACCTTAAGACTCATTTTTTGATGCAAGGTAACCAGTAGGCGGGAGACCTTTACCTCTTAGGACGGGAAGGGAACAAAATTAGCCAGCGGTAGTTTTTTATCCTTGCAAAGTAGTTTTTGATATATCCTATGTATAAAGTTTGTTGACCGAAAAAAAAACCTGCGAAGTTTAATCATTAATATTTGTAAGATGGCTTTTGAAAGAATGAGTTATATAATGTATTAAAGAATGTGGTGACAGGCCCTTCCCCTGTGGGACCGGCAGCTGGCGCTGCAGCCGGCATCGACCGCTAACCCCTCCCCCCCCCATGTGGATAGCAAGCCTGCCCGAAATCACCCCTAGGCCCCGGGCTCACAGGTGGGTTATTGGTTCGCTTGGCGGCTACCTCGAACCCAAGACCTCACCCTTAAAAGCACTCCTACAGAGAAGCTGTCACCAATTGACCTGCAGATCAATTGGTGACAGCTTCTCTGTAGGAGTGCTGTTAAAGGGTGAGGTCTTGGGTTCGAGTAGCGCCAAGCGCACCAATAAACCCACCTGTGAGCCGAGGCCTAGGGGTGATTTCGGGCAGGTTGTATCACAGGGGAGGGGTTAGGGTCGATGCGCTGCAGCGCCAGCTGGGTCCCACAGGGGAGGGCTGTCACAAAAACGACTTTTTTTGTGACAGCCCTCCCCTGTGGGACCCAGCTGGCGCTGCAGCGCATCGACCCTAACCCCTCCCCTGTGATACAACCTGCCCGAAATCACCCCTAGGCCTCGGCTCACAGGTGGGTTATTGGTGCGCTTGGCGCTACTCGAACCCAAGACCTCACCCTTTAACAGCACTCCTACAGAGAAGCTGTCACCAATTGATCTGCAGGTCAATTGGTGACAGCTTCTCTGTAGGAGTGCTTTTAAAGGGTGAGGTCTTGGGTTCGAGTAGCGCCAAGCGCACCAATAACCCACCTGTGAGCCGAGGCCTAGGGGTGATTTCGGGCAGGTTGTATCACAGGGGAGGGGTTAGGGTCGATGCGCTGCAGCGCCAGCTGGGTCCCACAGGGGAGGGGTTAGGGTCGGTGCACTGCAGGGCCGGCTGATCCGCCCAGTTGTGGGGTAGGGCCGTTATATAAAAGTCGACTTTTTTGTGACAGCCCTCCCCGTGGGACCCAGCTGGCGCTGCAGCGCATCGACCCTAACCCCTCCCCTGTGATACAACCTGCCCGAAATCACCCCTAGGCCTCGGCTCACAGGTGGGTTATTGGTGCGTTTGGCGCTACTCGAACCCAAGACCTCACCCTTTAACAGCACTCCTACAGAGAAGCTGTCACCAATTGATCTGCAGGTCAATTGGTGACAGCTTCTCTGTAGGAGTGCTGTTAAAGGGTGAGGTCTTGGGTTCGAGTAGCGCCAAGCGCACCAATAACCCACCTGTGAGCCGAGGCCTAGGGGTGATTTCGGGCATGTTGTATCACAGGGGAGGGTTAGGGTCGATGCGCTGCAGCGCCAGCTGGGTCCCACGGGGAGGGCTGTCACAGAATGTTTCTTTAAGTACGAGTTCATATGATATTAGTCCTTGTCCGGACGAACTAAACTATTTGGTATTACTCAGTAAGGTTGAAAAGCCCGGGGTTGTACCTAATAGGATATGTGTACTTAGGTGATTGACCTAAGGTACCTGGATCTTTTCCGGGAACTTTGGATTAATCGTTGAGGTACACATTGTGGCCTCTCGATTTGGTTTAAGATAATAGTGATTGGTTGTGCATGTTCTTATTTGATTGTTTCACGGTTGGTCGAGTCAACTTGTACTTAGACCAGATCGGGGGTGTCATAGGCAGTGTCCATGGACATGCATAGACGGTGAAGACTTGGACATTCATGCCGGTGTACACGTTTGTAAAGTGTTTGATAAATTATGTGTACACAACTAAAGATTGATGGTGTGTATATATATATATATATATATACTAATAACGTCCGTGAATGTAGATACTAATGAATGATTGTGTCGTGCTCACTATGTCTCCTAAATTCTTCTAAATGTTTTCTTCTGATGTGGGAAGTATCTTTTTTTGGTTGTAGATGAATTGTGCGCCAGCTGTAAAGATGTGAGGTCCTTAAGAAAATTCTGGAGCTTTGTGTGTGATAGTAGTGGGGTTGCTGGTTTTGTTGTTTTCTCGTGTAATTTGGCCCAACCTTTAGAGAAGTAAGTTCCTGGTTGTAGTTGCTTCCAAAATTATAACCTTAGTGTCCTTCCTTTTCTGTTATCCTTTCCAAGCTATGGTTTTCATATTTTCTTTGGATTTGCATCTCTTCTACTTGGGGATTACACAGCTCCATTAATGAAAATGAGGACGATGACACTGTTCAGCTCTGAAAGTGTTTGTTAGCTAACGAAAAAATTGTTAAGAATAACACAAGTTAAGTATCATTTTGCAAAAATACCTTCAATCAAAAATATATTGATTTTTGGGTTTACACTTTAGTAGTTATTGTTTGGGTTTAGTGTGAAGAGGTGGAGTTTAGTTTCTAAATGTTTTATAAATATTTTAAAAAATAATTTAGTATATTTTCATCATAATTTAAAGGTATTTTGAAAATTATTTTTCACTAAAGGTAAACTTTTAAAATGATATTAAACTTGTGGTAGAATTTCAATTTCGCCTAGCTAACCGAGAAGAATTATTCCAGGAGTGCCGAAATCTTGAAGTTACAAGAGAATCTATACTAATGAAAGGGAGGTTTTGAGGCTCCATAGAGCGTCCACATCAGCATAAAAAAATTCGAGAAAATGACACATGGCAATTAAAAAATAGATAATGTAAATAAATAAAATAAATAAAGAATAAGTAAATACATTCAAAATAGAAATATTACATTAAACATCTATAGTAATATTATCATTTAAATAAATATATTCAAAAATGAAAATATTACATTAAACATATATAGTAATAGATAATGTAAGTAAAATAAATAAAGAATAAGTAAATACATTCAGAAATAGAAATATTACATTAAACATCTATAGTAATATTATATTTTAAGTAAATATATTCAAAAATAGAAATATTACATTAAACATATATAGTAATATTATCATTTAAGTAAATATATTCAAAATAGAAATATTACATTAAACATCTATAGTAATATTATAATTTAAGCAAATATATTCAAAAATAGAAATATTACACTAAACATATATAATAATATTATCATTTAAGTAAATATAACAAAAATAAATAATAAGTAAATATACGATGTAAGAAATAAAAATATTACATTAAACATATATAGTAATAAATAATGTAAGTAAAAATAAAATAAATAAAGAATAAGTAAATACATTAAAAATAGAAATATTAAACATCTATAGTAATATTATAATTTAAGAAAATATATTCAAAAATAGAAATATTACATCAAACATATATAGTAATATTATCATTTAAGTAATATATTCAAAAATAGAAATATTACATTAAATATATATAGTAATATTATCATTTAAGTAAATACATTCAAAAATAGAAATATTAGTAAATATATTCAAAAATAGAAATATACATTAAACATCTATAATAATATTATAATTTCAGTAAATATATTCAAAAATAGAAATATTAAATTAAACATATATAGTAATATTATCATTTAAGTAATATATTCAAAAATATAAATATTACATTAAACATATATAGTAATATTATCATTTAAGTAAACATTCAAAAATAGAAATATTACTTTAAACATCCATAGTAATATTATAATCTAAGTAAATATATTCAGAAATAGAAATATTACATTAAACATATATAATAATATTATCATTTAAGTAAATATATTCAAAAATAGAAACATTACATTAAACATCTATAGTAATATTATCATATAAGTAAATATATTCAAAAATAGAAATATTATATTAAACATATATATTAATATTATCATTTAAGTAAATATAACAAAATAAATAATAAGTAAATATACAATATAATAAATAAAAATATTACATTAAACATCTATTGTAATATCAGAATAAGTAAATATACATATAAGAAATAAAAATATTACATAAACATCTATCGTAATACTAAAATAAGTAAATATACAATATAAGAAATATTAAAAAATAAATTAAATATCTATCTTAAAATGTATAATAAAATAAATAATAAGTAAAAATATAATATAAAAATAAAATTTTACATTAAACATCTATCGTAATATTACCATAGATATAATATCAAGAAATTATAATAAGTAAATATACAATATAAGAAACAATAAATAATAAGTAAATATACAATATAAGAGACAATAAATAATAAGTAAATATACAATATAAGAAATGAAGAAAACTACTTTAAACATCTATCTGAAAAATGTATATTTTTTAAGTAAATATACAATATAAAATAAATAATAACTAAGTATACAATATAAGAAATATAAATATTACATTGACATTTATCATAATATTATTATTTGATATAAAAGCAAGAAAATTGAATAAGTAAATATATAATATAAGAAAAAATAAAAATAGTAAATATACAATATAAGAAATGGAAAAAAACTGAATTAAATATATATCCAAAAATTATAATAAAATAAATAACCACTAAGTAAATAATAAATATACAATATTATTAAAATGAGTAAATATACAATAGAATAAAATAAATAATAAATAACATACAATATAAAAATAGAAAAAATACATTAAACATTTATCTAAAAAATTATAGTAAATATATCATATAAGAAATATAAATATTATATTAAAAATTTATTATAATATTAAAATTTGATATATAATTAATAAAATTAGAATAAATAAATATATAATATAAGAAAAAGTAAATAAGTAAATACACAATATAAAAATATTTATTTAGTTAATATTTAAAAATTAAAATAGTTCTTCGCGTAGCGCGGATTAACCCCTAGTCTATATATATAAAGTAGACTTTGTCTCTCTTCTTAGGATGCCAAGTCATCAAATAGTGTAAGGAGAAAGTGCCACATGTCCATCTATCAAAACTCTGTGTTTTGATTGCAGGCTTACATTAGATTTTGTGTCTTTTTTCCTTAATCACATAATCTAGCCCGAAAGACATCAAAACCAAGAGCAACGAGTTTAGGGTTCACGTTCTTCTTCCATTGTTGAATCCTATCGTCCCTTCCTTCGTTCTCTGATACTAGCCATGGAGTTCCCAGATGTTCAATCCATGTGAGGAATTACTTATGAATCTTTAATCTTGACGTTTTGCCTTCTCTTCTAATCAACGGAAACGTTACGCTGTATTGATTCATCACCTAATCATACTCCTTAACTCCTCGTCTCCTGTCGTTGATCGATGCGGATGAGATGCTGTCGATCGATGCTAAGTGATCAATGTCGGTCAATGCTAGAGTTCCGATGTCGGTCGATGCGTGTCCGTAAAGAAGTGTCGATCGAATCGAAGTAGGTGCCGCCGGTCGATGCTTGTCGTCTTTCTTTGCAGATCATATGCTCAAGTTGATGTGGGTCTAGGAACTGTAATTATTGTCCTTTGTTGCTCATGGTACTCTTTTGCATGCACCAAAAAAACAAAGAAAAGAAAAATGAATAACTTGAAAGTAACATACCTAGACTAAATCCTAGAAATTAATCTAATAGCGATCAATGTTGCCCGGAAACAGCGCCAAATTTGACACGGGTGTGTTTACTCCTCTAGCAGTGTATAAATATCCTAAACAATTAACTTTCAAATTAATCTTTAATACTAACACACAAAAACAATACTTTTAACAAGAGAGATCAGATGTAGTACTTAGGGATCGAATCCAAAGAGAACAAAAGCACACAATAGATTTCTTATTTCTAAAGACTAAGCTAGGTGATTATATATATTGGTACAAGTAATTGTTTTAAGGAAATATTCGTTATTAGACGGTGCAGATGCAGTATTGAAATATGCTAGTAATGTAAATATGAAAGTATGCTAATAATGTAAATATGCAAATATGCTAATAATCTAATTAGATGTAAATGTAAATATATTAGATATAGGGTTTCGAGCTTCATGAATTATAGAGGATAAGATGCACAAATATGTAAATATTGTAGAACTCAAATATTAACTATTCTGACCATTTTAACTCCAACTCTCGTATGCGAAAAAGGAAAGACCATCGATCGACGGCTAAGGCTTGATGTCGATCGATGGTGAAATTCAGAAGGAAGTGTAAACAAGATTTGATATGTTCACCAAGCTAATTAGACCAGCTCTTGCATGCGCCGAACAACCTAGTTCAATGGAATCTATTCTGGCACAGGACCTACTCTCGTAGTCGTCCACACCTCTTTTATCTTCACTTTCTTGACCAATATTATTTTGTGGACGTGTCTAGGACCGAAACTCATAATCCTTCTCAGGTCCGAAACCCAATATTTTTGAGTTAGATATTGTAACAGCTGAATATACTTGTGCATGACTTATAGAAACATATGGTTGATGGGTTAAGTTTGAAAATGAAAGAATTTCTTGAGCTAAAAAAAAATAAAAGAATTTTTTTTATCAAGGGAACACAAGAAGACAAAAAATCGTGGAGGCTTTAGTGTTAGTGCCTGCCAATAATATCGAAGCATAGATCGTTTTCGAGACTATTAAAAGTGTATTATAATGTGTTACACTCGGGGAGCTTTCTAGAACTTGTGAAACGACCAAATAAATAAGACGATGATATTCGGCTATTTATCTTTCATAAATTTAATTGGTAATTTTTATCACTTTACGGAAAATATTTAGTTTGCTAGATAGCAAAAGTTAGAAATTAATTATTTGCAAAATAGTTTGAGGCTTATGATACACTAAAAATGAATCCTTGCTACTGTCAAGTTAACAGTTGTAATTATAGTACTTTAGATTCAAATCTAGAGGACCAGTCTACACTTTATTTCTATGAGTTTTAAATCACAGCTAAGAAGAAAATATGGTTTTAGATTTAGGTGACTTAGATGACAAGCTAAAATAAGATGTTAATGCGATTGATATGAAAGCCGACCTAGCGGTTTAATGCGGGTATTGATTAGTCCAAACAATTATTCAATCACAGGTTTACACAATCATAGAACATCGGATCTCTCAGCTATGATCAACACCCACTGTCGTGGTGATGGATCCTTTGCGAGCCGGACGGATCACCTAAGATGTCGCTTGGGATCAGAGGCGGCTGCAAGCTTTAGAGTTCATGTCCGATCTAGTTCAGCTTAATGCTCTAATATCTACTTTCGGCTGATTAAAGACATTAAGCTCATTCATATATAGATCAAGTTATCTCCTGCGTGGTTAGCTAGGCGATGAACAGCAGATCTAACATTAAGTGATCAGTTAATGCATAGCATAAGATTAATATAGTGAATCGAAGCAATCCATATGTAATGATGCTTATCTATGTTTGGCTCGTTATCAATACCGCGTAAAACCGCTGAGGCGAGCCAGATGCACTACTCAATCATGATGCAGTGAAACAAAGACATTAAATCTGAAATAAAAGCTGCATAAGATAGAATAGAAATAACAAAGGGTTCAGGATGATCTTCTCTAGGAAAGATGGAGTCTTCTCCCTACAATTGCAAATCACCAAAACACAGTCTCTGTCTCTTGTCAAAACTAGCGTCATAATAAAAATAATAGAGGAGGTCTCTTTATAGGGAGGAGCCAATAGGTAGAAGAAAATTAGGGCACCGGGGCCCCTTTAATTTCTCTCGAAATAGGAGTATCCATATTCTTCTGAATAGTCATCAGGATCACCCCGTCCGCCTGTTCCGCTTGAGAACAGTCTCGGGACTGTTCTTCTTGACGTTTTCTCCGCAGGATTACTCCAAAAAGACATCTTCTCTTCATGTTGCCCTTTCTTTACTCTTCTATCAAACTCCAGACCTGAAAAAGACCACAAGGGACTAGACTAACACGGGGGGAAGGGTTAGCAGTAGGAGGAACAACTTCAGCAGGTCGCTCTTCGTCAGTCGAACAGTCACAGTAGGCTGTTCTTCCTTTTCTTCATATGTGGGCACAGCTTCAGGTGGTTGTTCCGACTTCTTTTGTTTCCCTTTCTCAGCGGCTGTATACTTCTTATGTGCTGGCGTCAGCAAAGCCGGCCTTCCACTCCTTAGTGTGACAGCATTACACTCCTTAGGATTTTATCTGTTCTCGCAGGGAATGTTCCTTGCTGTCTCTTCACATTCTCTGCAGTCTGAGCAATCTGGATGTCCATCTGTCTCATGTGACTGGAAACCTGATCGTACTTACCACTCAGGTTGTCAAACATATGGTTCATCCTTCCATTGATGTCTGTTGTGACCTGATTCAGTGCTTTGCCTTGCATTTGCTGTCCTTGGAGCAGCTGCTGCATCATCATAGCAAGAATCTTCATCTCATCTTGGGAGCAGCCTGTGTGAGTGGAGTAGACTGCTGGTTGGTCGGTTGCTTTTGGGCATGAAACTGGCCTGTTCTGCGGCTGGCTGAGAACAAAGGTCCTTCCCTGATAGTTCTGGTTGTTGTTCCTCTGATATCCAGTATTCTGGTTCTGGCTATTCTGGGGGTTATCATGCCGCTCCATCTGCCATAGGATTATTGAACAGGTGAGGATTGTTCCTGACATTTGTGGTTCGGGTTGTAGTTCTTGAACTACCATCCCTGCCCATTCACATATCTCACTTCATTCATATCCTCAGCAGATGGTTCCGCTTCTTGTTTACCATCTGCTGCTAGTTTTTCTGGTGTAGCTTCTTCCATGATGAACACCTGGTTTTGATGGCTTTTAAGCAGCTGGATCCATCTTAGCTGTCAACTCATCGATCCTGTTGTGGTCAACACTGTTCACCTTCTCGTCTGATCATTATCCTTGTTGCTATCAGCAGAACTTGAAGCCATATTCTCAAGCAGTTTGAAGGCACCTGGGGTTGACTGAGTCATGAAATCTCCATTACTGGCTCAGTTCAAAGCGTTCCTGGCTTCCCATCCTATTCCATCGTAGAACACTCCAAGGAGGTAGTCATCCTCAAAAACCATGATTAGGGGCCAGTCTCTACGGTAGAGGTTGAATCTATCCCAGGCATCACAGAATGGCTCATTAGCATGTTGTTTGAAGGATGTGATCTTGTGCCTTAGGGAATGCGCTCTTGGACTTCGTGTAGAAGTGGGGTGAGGAAGGCAGATCGGACCTGTTCCCAGGTGGTGAGTGATCCGATGGTAGAGAATCGAGCCAGCGAGCAGCTTTCCCCATCCAGAGAGAAAAGGAACATTAGTACACTTGATGTAATCTGGTGGCACTCCGTTCGCTTTTGTGAACCGCACATCTTCTCGAAGTTCTCGATATGATCAATAGGCGATTTCCGCAGGGAGCCCATTAAAGATCTTTCTCTGTACCAGGCTTATGAGGAGCAGGTTGATCTCAAAGTCTGACGAGTGCAGGGTGGAGGTGTGATGGCAGAGCGTGTAGCAGGTAAGTTGTGGAGAAGATTCTCTGCCTATTGGAACAGCTTCTTCCCAGCTGTTGTTCTTGCTGGCGGCTGGTTCTGAGCTGCTTGCGCTGCAGCGGCTGCTGCGTCGGATGGTTGCTTGCATCTACGTCATTGTTGTTGCATTAATGCGATTGCAGCTGCAAGTTCATCATGATGCCTGGATCGGCCATTGTGGTGTCGTAGCCTTTGTTGACGGTTCTGTCTTTCTAATCTCGCTAGTTCCTCGTTACTGAATTGCTGTAATGGTCCTTGTGTATTTCTCCGAGTATGTCTACTGGTCATACACCTGGATCATGAGCTGCAACAAGAAAATAAAAACAAGTTAGATATCTTAGACTAGATATAAAACAAGAAATAAGGTAAAAATCTGGTCCCCGTCGCAAGCGCGCCAAAACTTGATACACTAAAAATGAATCCTTGCTACTGTCAAGTTAACAGTTGTAATTATAGTACTTTAGATTCAAATCAGAGGACAGTCTACACTTATTTCTATGAGTTTTAAATTCAAGCTAAGAAAAATATGCTAAGATTTAGGTGACTTAGATGACAAGTAAATAAAGATGTTTAAATGCGATTTGATATGAAAGCCGACCTAGGGTTTAATGCGGTATTGATTAGCCAAACAATTATTCAAGCACAGATTTACACAATCTAGAACATCGATCTCTCAGCTGATCCAACCCACTGTCGTGGTGATGGATCCTTTGCGAGCCGGACGGATCACCTAAGATTGTGCTTGGGATCAGAGGCGGCTGCAAGCTTTATAGTTCATGTCCGATCTAGTTCACTTAATAGCTCTAATATCTACTTTCGCTGATTAAAGACATTAAGCTCATTCAATATAGATCAAGTTATTCTCCTGCGTGGTTAGCTAGGCGATGAACAGCAGATCTAACATTAAGTGATCAAGTTAATGCAAGCAATAAGATTAATATGAATGAAGAATCCAATGAATTGATGCTTATCTACGTTTGGCTCGTTATCAAATACCCTAAAAACCCTGGGCGAGCCAGAATGACTACTCAATCATGATCCAGTGAAACAAAGACATCAAATCTGAAATAAAACTGCATAAGTTAAGAATAGAAAAAACAAAAGGTTAGGATGATCTCTCTAGGAAAGATGGAGCCTTCTCCCTACAATTGCAAATCACCAAAAACAAGTCTCTGTCTGCTTGTCAAAACTAGCGTCATAATAAAAATAATAGAGGAGGTCTTTATTAGGGAGCGCCAATAGGTAGAAGAAAATTAGGGCAACAGGGCTTTAATTCTCGAAATAGGAGTATCCATATTCTTCTGAACAGTCATCAGGATCACCGTCCGCCAGTTCCGCTTGAGAACAGAGTCTCCGGACTGTCTTCTTGAGTGTTTCTGCGCAGGATTACCTGCGACATAAAAAGACATCTTTCTCTTCATGTCCCCTTCTTTACTCTTCTAGTCGAACTCCGAACTGACCTGTGCACAAAGCACCACAAGGGAATAGACTAACACGTTGAGATGTTAGAGTCGTTCTGAATCAAATGAAAATATATATATCCAAATTGCTGTACAAAAAACCCATATATCTGCTTACACTGGGAATAGGAGTCTACCTTTTAGTCTTTTCCAAATCTCACACTCTATTCATAAAATTCGAACAAATTCAATAATTATTAGACATAGCATTTGTAGAAATCCCGTCAAAACTCCCCTTATTGAAATATAGATTTGTTAATTTATATCAAACGTTATTTTGGATCATTATGAAAGAAAATATAATTTACAGCTTTAAATTCGGTAGTATGTAGAACAAAATATCTACGCGAAGAAGAGATGGAAATGTAGAAACAGAAATGAGCAATGCGCTCAGATCTCAAACTATCTTTGTACGTATTAGTAATTTACAGGTTTAGTTTAGACCATCTCTAATAACTGCCATCATCTTTGAAGAGAGAGATTAGGGAAAAACCTTGTTCAATGGTGCATCAATTTCGTTGATCTCGTTAAGCTTCTATATTTATAATTAATCTTTAAGCTTTTCAATAATATTTGGTTATTATATACTAATAAATCTTATAATAAAATATAATGCTTCATAATATAATATTAGTTTATATAAACCCTTGCTAGTACTTTGGTTAAGATTATAATTCCTACTATACATAATGAATATTAATTCACAAATATTAATTTATATTTAGATAAAATTTGTGAAGTTTTATAAATATTATAAGATTATTTAGAATTATATAATAAGTCGGTAATAGCACATACATATATCTGATAATTATTATTTTTGAGAAGCAAAAATGAACCGAAATCATGGATGAAAAAGTGTAATTCGGAATTTGAAGCGAAAAAAAATAAGAGTAAACCATGTGAGATGCTTTTAGTTACGTCCTTATCCCTTGTTAGTTTGAAGTTCATGAAAGTTTAGTGCTTAGTTTAAGAGCACTAGCATAATCATACACCTAGGGTGTCAACTTGTGTGTGAGCAACCATCGTCTCTAAATTGGTGTGGTATCATCCAACACAAATTTAGTAAAACCAAAATTTAAATTAAAGCATTGTTAAGCTAAACAAAAAATGAAAAAAAAAATTATTAATAATTTTATGATTTTCAACCAGAAAGGTTAAAATTTAATAAAATTTAATTTTTAATGTCATTTCGATTATCAAAAAAAATATTTTGCATACGATGCATAAAAACATCTAGTAAATAATAGGATTATTCTTTTTTTGGGTCAAATAGCCTTAGATTTGGTTTGGCAATTCTGACCCATACTTCTTTTCTGTTTCTGGAACAATTAGGCTGTCAGTGCAAAGTGAAAACTTTCGATTGCTTCTTACTTTTTCTAATGAGTTTTAGACTCAAAGAAACTTGATCACATAACTGTTTGCACGGCATATAATTTCCTAAGTTAATGGTTTTTTCACTGATCCCTTTGAAAAAATAATTTATTAGCTTAAACAGTTTTGTTACTCCTCTTTGTATTACCACTAAACGTTTTTTTATGGATGAGCAATTATTTGGTTTCTAAGCTTTTGAGACAATCGATATTGTAATACATTTTTTTTTGTGTAATAGCTTTTATTATATGTTGGACATTTAGCTTCCTATTTTTTTCCAAATCTTTGTTCTAGAAATTGATTGATCTATAGATTTGAGTTTCTCTTCACTTTTTGAGAAGATTTTTCTATATGATTTGTAACCAATAAAAGAAATTTTATGTTTTCTCTAAAGTTGGACCAAAAAAAACCGTGGCCATATTGAATTACCAAGTTTACCTAGCATAATTAACGGATGTGTCAACATTCGTTCAATTTAAATACCATTTACCCCCACTAAACATTTATTTTAAATCAAGATAATACAAAAATTAACATTAATTCATTTTATATATTTAACCTTTTATTGTTTTTATCAGATTTCATATGGATTACATAAAATTCAAGAAGAAACAACTATTACATGGCAGGCTCAAAAGACGTGAGATTCATAGTTTTCAACCACGGTTTCTCCCAGACAACCGCTTTGTACTTCTTATTCTCACCATTGCCGACTTCATTAGCCACCACAATAAGCCGGTAATTCATGCCGGAAACAACTTGAGACTCGCCGCTAACAACCTCTACGAATTTGAGTTTTGATTTGCTTTGCTTGTCATACTCAGAGACAGAAAACTCACCAATCTCTACGACATGTGGATCCTTAATGTCCTTGATGGGACTCCAGCCACCGATAATCGCCGCCTTAGATGCGTAGAGTGGGAAGAGGACAAGAGAGAGGAGAAGAATGAAGGTTGTCTTGTTATTCATTTCTACAAGTGTTGATAATGTCATAGATTATTAAGGTTCTTTTATAGTAGTGGGGTACCATGTGAGATGACACATATTCATAAATATCTTACCGAATTATGAAAATATAGTCAGATTAGATTTTATTATTTTAAAAGCATTTATGGAAATGTATTTAAATTAGATTTTATTATTATTGAATTCAATCATGCATTTAGTATCTTTCAACCCTTTTTGTCAAGAAATTTTTATTTCAAACCTTTAAATCATATACCTAAATATAAAAAATCACTTTAATGGTTTACCATTTAGGATTTAATTATTTGCTTCCACACAACAATTTTTTAATAAAAATATATAAAAAATGTCTGAGGAAAAGTAAAGAAATAAATGTAACAATAGTCTAGGAAACTTTGAATGTAATATTTATCATTGGTTAAGACATTATCCCTGAGCGGGTTATAATTTTGGATTCTATTGAGAGCCGTAACTTCAGAGATAGACTCTCCATACAAGACACTAGCTGCTAAAAACTCGAGACTTCATCTGAGAAGAAAGCAGCAACATCTCGTGTGAATCTTGATTACTTCCCATCAGGGAGTGTTATTGACGGTCTTAGTGCTTCACTTTTGAGCTTGTGTCAGCTAAAGAACATCAGAGGAACATTGTTGGTCTCATGGCCTGAATTTGGTCATGCTGTGTTAAGTTTTGTTGGGGCTGTTATGAAGAACATTGTCCCAAGTTTGGATGTTCGGAGTGTGAACAAAGATTTGGAGAAGTACTCTTCTAGAAAGGATGCTTGGATTGAATCTGACCTATATACATGATCTGGAGAAGTTCTCAAAATAAAGTTGTTTCTTATGTAATGCTTTTCTTGGACAAAAGAGAAAGACCTTAGGTGAGTTTGTGTTGCTCTCATTGCAAACAATTTTGTTTCTTTTCTAGTTTGTCTTTCAGATTTTGAAAAATGAAGATGCTGATTTTATTTTAAAAACTGTTTTATATAATATTACATTGGTCGATTTTATCCAAAATCTTAATCTTAGTTTAGGGAAAATTAGAGCTAAAACAGAGATCTAGTTTCCAATGGTTATCACACGAGATAAGTCTTTCAGTGTATTCATTAGAACCAAAGCCATTAAAAGCATTTCCAACGGTGACAGTTTAATAGGAGTATCTCGATATTTAAAAGGTAGAGATAAATAAGAGATAGAAGGAGAAGCGGTTCGGTGTAGAGAAATTTTTCTCTGACATTTTAGGAATTCTTTTACTAAATTTTTATGATGATATGGCCAATTGATTTTTAGAGTGATTTTATTATATAAAAAGCATGTTTTTTAATTTGTAAGAACTTTTAGGGAGAGTTTCTACCAGTAAAAGTGCTCTAAGTAAGTAAAAAAACTTGGAGCCTCTCCAATATTTTCTAAAATAAAAATAGTTTTATAATAATTCTTAAATATTATAAAGATATCTTTTGTCAAAATGGCTATATGTCAATATTGCATTGAATACATTCATTCTCAAGAAAAAAATGACATAACTTGCATCTTATTATGAGACGTATGAATTTTAATTTATAGCAAAACTTCTAAATAAATTTAATTATTAAATTATAAATTATAACAAGATTCTTAATAAATATAACTGAATTTTTTAGATATCATATTTTGATTCACTACAAGACACCTGCATAATTAATGAAGATTTTTTTAAAATTATTGATAAATTTTATATAAAATAAAAATAAATTGGTTATGTATCATCAAATAAATTTAGTAAACCAAAATTTAAATGAAGCATTGTTAAGCAAACAAAAAATAATGAAAAAAATGCAATTTTATTTAATAATTTTATGATTTCACACTGGAAAGGTTAAAATATTATAATTTTAGTTTAATGTTATTTTGAAATTCATCTCAAAAAAAAATATGTTTGGCATATGATGCATAAAAAACATCTAGATAAATAATATGATTATTCTTTTTTTTGGTCAAATAGCCTTCAGATTTGGTGGGCAATTCTGAGCCATACTTCTTTTCTGTTTCTGGAACAATTAGGCTCTCAGTGCAAAGTGAAAACCTTCGATGCTTCTTACTTTTCACAATGAGCTTTTAGACTCAAATAAACTTGATCACACATAACTGTTTGCAGTGCATAATAATTTCCTAAGTTTATGTTTTCACTGACGCTTTGAAAAAATAATTTATTACCTCTATACAGTTTTGTTACTCCTCTTTGTATTACCACTAAATGTTTTTTTATGGAGATGAGCAATTATTTGGTTTCTAAGCTTTTGAGACAATCGATATTTAAATACATTTTTTGTTAATAGCTTTTATTATTGTTGGACATTTAGCTTCCTAATTTTGTCCAAATCTTTGTTCTAGAAATTGATTGATCTAATAGATTTGAGTTTCTCTTTACTTTTGAGAAATCTTTCTATATGAATTTTTAACCCAAAAAAAGAAGATAGATTTCTGTTTTCTCTAAAGTTGGACCAAAAAAAACGTAGCCGTATTTGAACTTACCAAGTTTACCTAGCAAGATTAACGGATGTGTCAACACTCGTTTCAATTTAAATACCATTTACCCCCACTAAACATTAATTTTAAATCAAGACAATACCAAAAATTATATTAATTCATTTTAATATATTAACCTATTGTTTTATATCAGCTTTCATAATGGATTACA
>CAJHQP010007190.1:0-33649 GCA_905132765.1 Moricandia arvensis
GTTTTTAACGGCTACTTTATAACATATATATTAATATTTAGAGTATCATATTTCTTTGTGTAGTGGTAAGAGACAACAACGTAAAGAAAGTGTAGAATGTGATGTTGACTATTCATGTCTGTTATAAAATGGAAAGGGAAGAAGGCTTTTATAGCCAACAAAATCAGTAATAAAGAGAATAAAGACAAAAATCCTAAAGTGACATCTGGAAAATAACTAATACATTTATTTATAAAACAAATCATTTTTTTTTTTTTGGTTCGATTCAGTTTTAATTGTTTCAGTTTTACCGTGAATTACAAGAAAGCAAGCCGGCCCATAAGTTAAGTAAACTAAGCCCATAAGAAAACACAGATAAGCACGAATTGGTAAGCGAATTGACGTGCTAGACCCGTATTACAAAAGGTTAAGTCTCGTTGGTAATAATACCCCTGAAAATTTAGTCAAACGTCGAAATTGCCCAATAAGTTTCCTTTCTTTGGTAATCATGTCGACATTTGTTTGAGTTGATTAAAACGACACAGTTTGATTCATCTCTAACCTCACGCACGCTTCTCTTTCTTCGATCCTTAGCCGGAGGGAGAAGTGATTGAAATCGGGAAAGCTTTGTATTAAGATGAAGATCGATCTGAACAAGGTGGCTCGTAAGATCGAGGTCGATAACCGTATTCCGCTCCGTAACTACTACCGCATCGCCGATAATCTTCTCCGTCAGGTTTGTTCCAACCGATGATTCGAATCTCCTTCTCAGTTTCAGGATTCGATTTTGTTAGGTTACTAGGGGTATCTCGAAGTTTAGCGTTATCAAAGTTTATTGGATATTTCTAGATCCCGTTTAAACCTAATCGTACTCAGTTCCTTAAGTTTTGGTGTTCTAATGATCTTGTAAAGTTAACCAAGTTATAGGGGAATGTATGAGCCTAACCTCCTAGTTATTAAAATAGAAAAAAAAGAATGATCTAAGTGTATGATACTCTTTTGCAAAGCAGCTTATTGATTTATTGGCTTGTTCATTTGCTTAGGCCAGCATATATCGCGAAGAGAAGAATGTTGTTGATTTGTATATCATGCTTCTTAGATATTCAAGGTGAGTAGAAAGAAAAAAAGATTAGTATCTGTTCTTAGACTTTTATATATATGTATTCTTCCATGGAAGAGCTACAAGTTTTTCTTTTTGTTGCAGTTTGATTTCTGAAACCGTTCCTTTCCATCAAGATTACCAGGGATCACTTCCACAAGCAAGAAGTGGGAGTAGGAAGGTCAGGTATTTCTGTTTTTTGGCCTTCAGCTGTTGTTTTTAGTGTCAACAGACATAGTAATATTCTCGAAAGTGGAATTCTTTGTACAACAGAAGTTGCGTGCTGTAATCAATGAGCTCGAGTCTCTGAAACCGGAATTTGACCGGCGAGTGGATGAACTGAACCGAGCCGCCGATGATGAATCCTATCGGTTTGGAAGTGATTTCAACAGAGGTGCTGTTGAATGGCCTCCTGTCCAGAGAGATCCATACTCTAGACCTGATATTAAGAAGGTTCAAGACTTTAAAATTTGTATTTAGTACATTAGATATGGTTGCATCTTTAAAAACCATGCTCTTCAAACTCCAAATCTATGTGCTTTCTTACGATTATTGTTTTCTTTCTTCCTTGAATGCAGTCAACATCGCAACCATCCTCGGCATATAACAATAATCAGACTTTATCTTCATATCGTTCACCGATTGATCAGCAGTTCCAGAAGTTGTGAGTATCCTCCTTTGCTAATATTTTTTTGGAAACCCTGAGAAAGAGGGGCATGTAATACAATATCTGTCACTGGTTTTCTTGCATGACCTCTGTCTGTCTCTACAACCACAATAATCTGAGATGGTAACTGAGGCTTTTTTTTGGTGCTCCTGAACCTGCAGATCTTTTGACTTTCTGCCTCCCAACCAAGCAACCTTGTCTAGACATTCATTTCTAGGTCCAAATGGTCTTAAAAGTCAATGGGTTGCACCCAAGTCGGAGATAAAGGTAGAAAGTGCTAATCTTCACATATTCTTAGTTTTTATTTTTCCTTGTTGGTCTAATCCATTGTTAATTTGAGTTTAGTTCTAAAGGATCTGAAAAATCTTTATTTTGTTTGGAATGACAGGTTCAGTATCCGAGTAATACCGATTGGGGGTCTGCTGAAAATTCAGGGTAAATACGGATCTTGTGTTACCTTTGAGAATTTCGTTATAGAAGTCATGGCTATTTTTGACTATGTCGACGTATATCTACAGTTTGATTGACGCTGGACCTAGCAGTTCCTCAACATCACTAAATGGTGATTCTCAAGGAGTCTCAACGTTGAACTCTGTGCTCTCCTTAGACGATGGTCGATGGCAGCGTCACTCTGAGGCGGTAACATCACAGTTTGTTAGTGACGCAACTGAAGACCCCTTTCAGTTTGTCGGAATGAAGCAACCTACCCCTCCTCCTGTGCTTGCCCAAGTGCATCAAGAGTTTGCCCAAATTTGCCCATCTAAAGTAGCTGATCCTAGACCAGGACCTGCACTTCCTCAATTAGAAGAAAAAGAAGGCAGCAATGCTTATCAGCATTTGCATGTGGTAAGTTTCAGCTATTTTTTTTCTTTTACAATTTTCGTCAATTACGTGTCTGTGAGAGAAAAGTAGAAAGGACATGCATTTCAAATTGAAAATTGAGACTCAATAGCCATGATTAGTAACTATGTATGAGCTCAAGTATCAATTCATTGATTAATCCAGAAACTATTGAACGGAACATTGGGACATGAATATGTTTTAAGTCAAAGATTGGATGCATGCCCCCATTAAATATCATATACCTGCTACAATTGGCGCTCTTGTTTCATTGGAAATCTACTCTCTGTTATTCTTTTGTCTGGTTAAACCATTAATAATGTCGTCTCACCTTGTTTTAATTTGCTGTTGAAGCCTGTTCGGATAATGGAAGATTTCTTAAGGCTAGCTCGGTCAAACACAGAAAGGAATCTAGAAACTTGTGGAGTGCTTGCTGGCTCTCTGGTGAGTACTAGATGGGGCACACCTTTGTATTCATATATTATATTGTGTTCAGCTGAGGTTATCTTGTCATCACTTTTCTTTGGGTTGTGTAGAAAAACAGGGTTTTTCATATCACTACCCTCATTATACCAAAGCAGGAGTCTACCTCAGATTCTGTATGTTCCTTCTTTTAACCATTTACTGCACTTGTTCTCCCACTGAGATTCTTCTCACTCTCAGCTCATCTTTTATATGTTAAATGTACAGTGTCAAACACTAAACGAAGAAGAAATCTTCGAAGTTCAGGACAGACTCTCGTTGTTTCCCTTGGGTTGGATTCATGTAAGTTCTCTCTCAGCCTCGTAGACCAGCAATTCTCATTCACTATGCTTGTTAAAATATTCTTGTGGCTAAATTACATATTGGTTTCAGACACACCCTACACAAACTTGCTTCATGTCATCAGTTGATCTTCATACACACTACTCGTATCAGGTACAAACTTCTTATTACAATTTCTAACCATATGTTCACGTATGATGTCTTAACCATATGGGTTGATGTCCCTCTCTGATAGATAATGCTACCGGAAGCAGTAGCAATCGTAATGGCTCCGACAGACGAAACAACACCTCACGGGATCTTCCATCTGTCGGATCCATCAGGAGTATCAGTGATCCGTAACTGTCAGCAGCGAGGCTTCCACCCGCACGAAGAATCAGAAGACGGTAGCCCAATCTACGAGCATTGCTCTCACGTCTTCCTCAACGCCAAACTCAAATACGAAGTCCTCGACCTCCGCTAATAGCCTTAATACCATATGACAACAACCGTGTGTTTTTGTTTTCCTTTCTTGGTGTCTGAGCCGTACATAATCCTTATATGTATTATACTTCATAAAAGGCTACCATCTATACTATTATTTGCGAAGTGATTTTTTGCAACGGAGCTCCCACGTTAAAAGTGAATTCTAAAATTATTTTATCAATAATGAATATAGTATACATTAATTGTTTTACATAAAAAAATTCAAACAGAAATATAAAATAATAATTAATAATTTTATAAAATCTTTATGTCCGCATGTGCGGGCAACACACCTAGTTATACTTTATAAAAGGCTACGACTATTACTGACTGTGTTATATGATATCTACTCCATAAACGAATATACTTTTAAAATTCGTATTATACCTTGCAAAACCAAGTTTACTAGAAATATATAGACAAATATCTTACTATAGACATAAAAATATTTTTGTCACAAAAATATTTTTTAAGAAAAAACAATTGAAAGCTTACAATCTAAATTATTAAAACAGAAATACAAATAGGAAATACTTCTTAAATTTCTTCAAAAATTACAATTTTATGCCACTGATTTTAAAACACAGCGTTTTGTGACCTTTTCTCGCCACTTCATTCTTGCTAACCAACCGAATTAAATGTCCCTGAATTGCCTAAACCAGAACATCCATAACTTCCATAGACCAACGAATTAATTATATTGATAACCAAGTTACATACACACACAAACAATTAGAACAAAACCTATTACTCCAAAATCATATAATTTGTTTATAAAATCGTGCCTTCCCCTTAAATTACTGACCAAACTAATTTATAATGTGATATATTCAATTGGCACAAAAAAATCTACACCTTCTCTAAATAGAAAAATGCTTCGACAAATCTTTATAAATTCAATATTCTGTAAAATTATTTGAAGACATTTATTTTCATAATATATGTATTAAATTGTTAATAAATATATATAACATCAAATTTTAAATAGCATGTTTATGCATTTTATCATAATTAAAAAATTATCCATAAAAATACATTTGCGTGGATGCATGGATCATATTTTAAAAAAGTGAACGATACAATTGACTGTTCAAAAGACAAAATAAAATAACTCAATATAAGCTATAAAATTATTGTGTTTAAAATGTCAAATTAAACAATTATTTAATACCAAAATTATATCTTACCCATTTATAAATGATAAATATTTATTTATAAAAATAAAAACTAAAACTTGCACGGGTGCGCAGATATGATTAAAACTCAAACCTTTATATCACAATCTCGAGTTGGAATCAATCGATTCAAATTCTGCAGTCCTTTAGAGTGAAACTTGAATCGGATTTCTCAGGTTTGTTTAGAAAGAACTAGCGATTCAAAGAATCGGCCTCGACAAAAAAAAAAGATTTAAGAAATTAAGTTTGTGATGAGAAAAGTCGGTAAGTTGGACATTTTTTGTCTGTTTTTTCCCCAAAAAAAAACGATTTGGGCTTTGTGTTTGGTTCAAGGTCCATTATTTGTATATACGCTTAACGCTTTGTTAATTTGGTTAATAGATTAGATGTCCCAAATTTTTAATAAATTAAATGGTAAAAATTCAATATCTTGAATCCGGTAAATAATATAATTTGGTGGTTCCTACAATTTTTTGAATTTGTTTTTCTTAACTTTCCGAGGTTTAATTTTATGTTTCTGTCTCAATAACTTAGATGTTTTAAAAAAATATCAATATATAACTTAAATATCATATTCAACTTTATATCCCAATGTTTATAGTAATGTTTTAATAAAACCTACAAATATACTTACACCTCTACTATTTTACACTTTAGTGTTTACTTTTCCAAGTAAAATAAATAAAAGCACAATTCAAAGAAAAGACAATCTCATAGTTTATAAATTGACGCAAAACACACTGAACAAACAATAATGTACAAAAAATAATGTATTTACAATAACAAGATCATAAACAATTATTTTTATGACACTGTTAAAAGTCAAAAACCGGATAAAATCTAAACAAACATCCGTGCGGGCGCTCGGATCAAAGGCTAATTTAAAATTATGAGGTAAGTTTTAAGAGTGAAATTTAAAATTAAAAAAAATAAAAATGAATATTAAAATATTTAAAATAAAAAAGTGTATAATCAAAAAGATTAAGTGAAATTAGCTACTGGATTTTTATTAGATATAGAAATTTAAAAGAAATGGATTATTATTTTTTATAGGGCAAATCTCATAAATAACCCTTTTTGAAGTTTTTGTCACAAAAATAAGTCTCAAGAACAAAAATGACAAATCTAGTTTTTTTTTATTTTCAAAAAGTTAATTTTTCTTTTCAATTTTAAACCTCACCCCCAAAACTCCACCCCATAACTCTAAACCCTAAGTCTAGATTAGTTAACCCAAGGATTAACAAAATGACTAATATACATTTATACCCCTTGGGTTAACTAATCTAGACTTAGGGTTTAGAGTTATGGGGTGGGGTTTTGGGGGTGAAATTTAAAATTGAAAAAAAAAAAATTAATTTTTTGAAAATAAAAAAAGGTTAGATTTGTCATTTTTGTTCTTGGAGGTTATTTTTGTAACAAAAAATTTTTTAGGGTTATCTTAGGATATTTCTCTTTTCTATATCAAAATTACATATTATTCTTTTAGTTATCTTTAAATATTATTTGAATCATATATTTTTGATGATACAAATTCATTCATGAATGTAATTTAATTATAAATTTTAGTAAATTTTATGCTAAAATATAAAATATATCAATCTAAAAGAAAATCAATAAATTTATAAATATTAAGTATAATTTACTTGTAAGATTTAAAATTCATTAAAATTTCTTAAAATTTCTTAAAATTATTAATCGTTACAAATCAATTAATGGAAAAAGCAACGCAGTTCAATCATTATCTACAAATCAATCAATGAATGAATAAAGCGAAGGAAAATCAATAATTCTCCTCTTTTCTCGTACCCCTCCACTTCGTCTAGGGTTTACACTCTCTCTACATCCGCCGATTCTATACATACACAAGAGTCTCTCCTCGACCATCTGTCAGTAACTTTAATTCACCCGCAAAGAGCAAAAGAAGAAGGAGATTTCAGATTCGCTGTAGCCAGCCATGTCTCTGAGACCCAACGCCAGGACCGAGGTTCGCCGTAACCGCTACAAAGTGGCGGTGGACGCCGAGGAAGGACGCAGGAGGAGAGAAGACAACATGGTGGAGATCCGCAAGACCAAGCGCGAAGAGAGCTTGCTGAAGAAGCGTCGCGAGGGTCTTCAAGCCACGCAGCTTCCTCAAGTCACTTCTGCTGCTTCATCCGTCGAGAAAAAGGTAAAGATTTCAAAACGGATCTGGAATCGAGATTTCTAGGGTTTATTGGAAACTAATTCGATTGGTTTTGATTAAAAGTTGGAGAGTTTGCCTTCTATGGTTGGTGGAGTGTGGTCAGATGATAGGAGCTTACAGCTTGAAGCGACTACTCAGTTCCGTAAATTGCTTTCTATAGGTATAATATTTTGTATTGAGTTGTTTGAGTTTTGGATTCGCACCCTTTTTGAATTGAATTTGATGCTTTTGATTTGCTTTGGCAGAGCGTAGTCCTCCAATCGAGGAGGTGATTGATGCTGGTGTTGTGCCAAGGTTTGTGGAGTTTCTCATGAGGGAGGATTATCCACAGCTTCAGGTTTGCTGGATCCCTTTTGTATCTCTGTTATAACGTCAGATACTTTATACTGTGTGTGTGTGTGTTTGCTTCAGTTTGAAGCTGCTTGGGCATTGACGAACATTGCTTCTGGGACTTCAGAGCATACTAAGGTGGTCATTCAACATGGTGCTGTTCCCATTTTTGTCAAGCTCTTGGCTTCCCAGAGCGATGATGTTCGTGAGCAGGTATGTTGCAGAATCCCTGGTCAACTATTTTCTCTTCTACGAAGTTCTAAATGTTTTTTTTTTCGTTGTTCATGTGTAAGGCTGTTTGGGCATTAGGGAATGTTGCTGGTGATTCTCCACAGTGCAGAGATCTTGTCTTAAGTCAGGCAGCTTTGTTACCGTTGCTCTCTCAGTTGAACGAGCATGCTAAACTCTCCATGCTCAGAAATGCTACTTGGACCCTCTCTAATTTTTGCAGGGGCAAGCCACAGCCTCCTTTTGACCAGGTTTTTCTATCATTCCAGTCTTATTATCTTCCTTAATGATCAAGGAAGTTTTTTTTTTAATACTGTGATCTCTTGAAAACAGGTTTGTCCAGCGCTTCCAGCCCTTGAACGCCTGATTCACTCCACTGATGAGGAAGTGTTAACAGATGCCTGTTGGGCCCTCTCTTACCTTTCTGATGGCACTAATGACAAAATCCAAGCTGTCATTCAGGCAGGTGTTGTTCCTCGACTTGTCGAGCTTCTCCAGTAAGTCTTCTCAGTCCTGTGATTTACATTGCTTTTGTACATGATTTTATGTTAATGAATGTCATTGGATTTTGGCTTGCTGTAGGCATCCATCACCTTCTGTGCTTATTCCTGCTCTTCGTAGTATTGGTAACATTGTCACTGGAGATGATGCACAGACACAGGTATACTTATTCTTCTATAGTTTCAGTAATTTCTGTCCAATGTGCAAGTTCCCCTCTTCCTAGAAAATTAGTGGGAAGAAATGAGACACCGCTGGCTTAGCAGCAGAATTGTGAACATTTTGATAATGACATTTGCCTGTCAAAAGTTACTTGCATAGCTTCCTGCTACTCATCAGATAAATGTTAGGTTTACCTTCGGAATGATATCTATCATTTCTCTATATATTTAGTCTACGCCAGTATCATGCATGTCTTCTACATAGCTATTCCAGTACAAAGCCTCTCTCATATAATGTGCAAAATTTCTGGTGGCCTGCATCTTTTGTGTCTACAGGTTCATCATAATCATTAGTTTAGATGTATAATGCTCTCGGGACTCAAACATTTAACGATTACTTTGATAGTTCTTTTCTTTTTGTTGGTTCTGATCTGATGATAATTTCGGCTGCAGTGTGTAATTAGTCATGGTGCACTCCTTTGTCTTCTGAGCCTCCTGACCCAGAACCATAAGAAGAGCATTAAAAAGGAAGCATGCTGGACAATCTCAAACATCACTGCTGGAAACAGAGACCAGATTCAGGTAATTTTTTTCTGAAAATTGATCTTGTTTTAAGCTTATTATTAGTTACAGAAGGTTTTGGTTGTTTGAAGAAAGAATTTCTGCATGTTTATGTGGTTTTACTTTTCGATGTAGGCTGTATGTGAAGCTGGTTTGATTGGCCCTCTCGTCAATCTGCTTCAAAATGCAGAGTTTGATATAAAAAAAGAAGCTGCGTGGGCAGTATCGAATGCCACTTCTGGCGGTTCTGCTGACCAGATCAAGTAAGCGTATTTGATATAACCAACACCCATCTTCTCTCGATCGTTACTCTGCTAAAAAAAAATCTTTGCTAGCTCTCCTTCAAACGATTACTTAAAAATTTCTCCTTTGTTGCGTGTGTTTAGGTACATGGTGGACCAGGGAGTCGTGAAACCACTGTGTGATCTTTTGGTATGCCCGGATCCAAGGATTATCACCGTGTGTCTAGAAGGATTGGAGAACATTCTGAAAGTGGGGGAAGCTGTAAAGGTGACGGGAAACAGTGGGGATGTAAACTTTTATGCACAGTTAATCGATGATGCTGAGGGACTAGAGAAGATTGAGAATCTGCAGAGTCATGACAACAGCGAGATTTATGAGAAGGCAGTGAAGATTCTTGAAACATACTGGTTGGAAGAGGAAGACGAGACTTTAGCACCTGGTGATGAATCTGCTCAAGGATTCCAGTTTGGGGGTAACGATGCAGCCGCACCTCCAGGTGGATTCAACTTCAAGTGAAGGTAATAATAAAATTACTCAATAACTATAGGACTAAGCTAATCCTGTCCAGATGTCTGAGCATCTAAAAGCATGGACTAGGTGGAAGTAGAGTGAATCTGTCTTGGTGTAATTCTTTGAGTCTGGTTTTGTTTCAACAGGAGCTTAAACATGATGAATGAAGAGTCGAAGGAGGTCAAGAGTCTTGGGGGGGGGGCACTGGTTTAAATGGGGTATGATTAGAGTCTGGTCTTGTGTTTTAAAAGTCAGATGGGGGGTGCCTTGGGTCTGTCCTGATCTTGTCTGGTCAGATGGTGGGATCGCGTCACGAAATAAGCTTTGTTGTTTGGGGAGTTGGGTAGGAGTCAATGAGAGGGGAAATATTTTATGAACTTAAAATGGGAAAATTTGGGTGGGAATGGGTTTTTATAGTTATGTGTTTGATGAGTCTCTGGGGCATTTGCTACATATGTTACTACTACACAACACTCATTGCAAAGTCTTAAAAGAAAAAAAAAAAGTTGGTCAAACTTTATTTGGTCTTATTAGTGGCAAAGAAAGCCCACTTGGTGCGTCTCTTTATTTGTTAATATTTTTCTTTTTTAAATGTCTGTTTTTCCAGTGCGGTCCAAGTCATGTTGGGCTATTGTTGTCTGCATATGCACGCTTTTCTATATATCATATTGCTAATGTCTTTTCTTTTCAATGTATTCTCCCATAATGTTATTAATGCTTATCGTCAACTTCGATTAAGTAGGGGTATTTATATAATATTCCAATATTTTTTGTTCAAAGTGGAAAATGTGTTTTTTTTTTTAATTTATATACTTATATTTGATTGAAGTATGTAAAAACTGATAGAACATGGTGTTCAATGTTTATTTTAAATTAAGTAACAATTCATTCATTTCGTATGAAGAATTTACACATAATGTGTAAAAGACATGATGAGAATGCATGTATCTCTAAGCCCAACTTGGCAATTGGCATACAGAGCGAACAATAATTTTTGTGCGCCACATTTGAAAATAATTCAAATTTTAATTTAATTTTGTAAAGTGTAGAAATGTTGTAAAATTTAATATTTCCCTCTTCTTTTCTTGTTTGTTTAATTTTGGCGGGTGGCTCCATGGTAATAAAATCCCCCGCGCGAGGGTAACGAAGTAATTAGAAGATGGAAATCTAGGGTTTTTAGTCCCCGCCTCCTCCTTCACTATAAAACCACTCTCCGTTTGTTTAGTTCGTTATTCATCTGCGGCATCTTTCTCGCCCTTCCTTATCATCTTCATCATCACCCTTCACAAGCTGAGATTTTCCTCATTTCTCTGGCATTTCTATCGTTTCTTCAGCTAAGCCACAGAGCTTCCTTTCTTTATCAATGTGAGTTTTCTGTGGTGATCGCTTGATCCTTACAGGTCGATCGCGTTGTTGTTGTACTGAAGTTGTCTTGTTTCTTTTTGATCTGTAGATGTCAATGACGGAAGAAACAAAGACGACTAAGCTCGAATCGGCGGGGGATTCTTCCTCTGATGTGGAAAGTGGTAACTGTAGCAGTAGCGGTAGTGGAGGCGACACCAAGAAGACTTGCGTTGATTGCGGGACAAACAAGACTCCACTTTGGCGTGGTGGCCCTGCTGGTCCTAAAGTAAGATCATCATCATGTAGATCTACTCATAAGGGTACTTCAATACAATCAAATATTGTCTGATCTTGTGTTTGTTAGCTCTATTGCAAGCGGGTTTTGATATATAAGTGTGATCAGATCATCTAGGTAGTGTAGTTCTCTTGTAAGAGATTTGAAATATCTTGATCATAACGAAGAACAGAGCTACCTACACTTTATGTTCTGATCATAGAATTAAGTTAAAACGGTGATTAGCTTTGATGGTTCACTTACATTCTCTGGTTTTCTTTATGCAGTCGTTGTGCAATGCGTGTGGGATCAAGAGTAGGAAGAAGAGGCAAGCAGCTCTTGGAATCAGACAAGATGATAGCAAGATCAAGAACAAAAGCAACAACAACAGTCTCGCTCCCGACCACCACCAGCCGATCAAGAACAGAAAAGGCGAGTCAGGAAACGTCAAGAACAAGATCAAGACAACAGATAGTGAAAATTTCATCAGTAGAGTTAACAAGAAGAGTGTGGAAAGGGCAAGTAGATTTCTGGATTTAGGGTTTAAAGTGCCAGCAATGAAGAGATCTGCGGTGGAAAAGAAGAGGCTATGGAGGAATCTAGGCGAAGAGGAACGAGCTGCAGTACTTCTCATGACTCTTTCCTGTGGTTGAGTTTTTGTTTCTTTTTTTGTCTGAATGGTTTCAGATTAGATTAGGGCAAGTAAGTTAGTAATGAAATGAGGAATGAAGAGAAATTTAACATAATATAAATATGTAATCCTGTCGGAAGTGTTCTTTTAGGCCAAGCTAATGTTATGCTATTTTACTAATTAATTAATTATTTCTTCAGTCTAATATAGTTAGCCTTTTTTTTAATTTTAATCAGATTACAGAACATGCTACTTGAGTTTTTTTTAGCCACTTATTAATGATAAGTATTTTATTACATCTGGACAAATATGGACAGGGTTTCGGCCATTTTTTGTTTGTCAATGATTAAAAAGTGAATTTGAAATTTTGAATCTTTTTTTTTTTCAAAAATTCCCCAAAAATAAATAACAGCTGTTCCCTCTTGTCTCTCGTCAAACTCGATGTGACCCAATATGGACGCGCTCCAAGAGCGCGTGATATCAGAACGGGACAGCTATAAAATAGCTCACGACTTTTGGGCTTATGTTGGGGGTAAAATGAGAAAAAAGAGGGGGTGATGGAGACAGCCCAATCCACGCACCTCTCTCTTTTCATTTTCATGCGATTCTTTTTTCTGATTTTCATACCCCACCTTTTTTTTGTTTTCACAATACAATAAGAAGACTATACCATTTGCTAATAGCTTAGTCTGCATATAGGCCCAGCCCATCAACAAGTTCAAACACACTACAAGTGTATTCAATTAGTTTGAGGTATTTTGCACTAAAAAGATCATTATTCAAACATTATTCTTTAAAAAAAAGTTATAATCAATTTTATTAAATTTGTATTTAAATATCCATTTTTGAAATCTATTTTTACTGAAAAATTTAAATTATGAATTTTAGAATATGTCTATTCATTATAGAGTGTGTTTTATAGAATTTCTTAATTAAAAAAATAAAATTTCAAATTTCATATTTTAAAATTTTTTATAGAATGGTTTAACTCTGATTATTTTAAATTCTTAATTAAATTAAAATCATCTAAAACTTAATAACAAACTATATTACTTCAAATTATAAATTGAATACACCTTTTATGTATAAATTTTATTCGGAATCACGTCATGCGCTAGTCAGACAGTAAGACTACGCCTAGTAGAGTTGGGTATTTTACTCAAAACGAATGGGTCCCACATCGTTTGATCCGTTACAGGGCAGGTGTGGGTCGAGTGATTTAAAAATTTTGAGTCACGGATGTAGGTTGAACTTATTTTAAGTGAGGCGAATGCGGGTAAGTCGAATTTGAATCGCGGATACCCTCCAATCTGTAAACATTTTTTAAAAAAATTCGTAAAAATATATAAAATATTATAGATATTATATAATTACAAATATATTATTAAAATATTATTTTTTAAAATAATTATTATTTAATTAAAATAATTATTTTTAATATAATTAATATTACTTGTCGGTTACATGCGAGTTTTGGCGGGGAGAATGCAGGTATAAATATTTTTGCTTGCAAGTTATGCGAATCAAATTTTTGAATCAAAAAAATAATTTGACCCGGGGCAGTCAGGACGAGTTGACCCACAAACCCTGCACTAACGCCTAGCAAGTTACCAAAAAATCGGGAGTATTCAGAGAATATGCAGAACCTTGTTCTAGTTCTAGATACAATTTAATACTACATTCGTTTCATTTTACTTGTCGTTTTGAGTTTGTGCACACAGATTAAGAAAACATTTAATTTTACATATTTTCTAGATAAGAACACAATTACCTATACACTTAACCACATTTCAACCAATAAAAAAATAGAATAGCATATAAAGTTAATAAATTATGCATTGAAATTATAAAACGACACTTATTTTGAAACGAAATTTTTTCTCTACAACGATATATAAACTAAAACAGAGGGAGTATATTTATAATATGTTTAGCTAATTTTAAATATGATAATACATGTTTTAAGATATAATTATATAATTTTTTGTAGACAAAAATTTCCATTACACATCTGATTCAAAACCACATAAACTTCCACTTGATGAAATAAACAAAATAGATTGTCTTGATTTTAAGAACAAACATAATACAAAAAAAAAATTACAAGTTTTCATCCTTTGTGTATTCAAATCAAGTAATCACATGAATTGGAAAGATGTGTTAAGAGTTTGACCTTGTAACACATAGTTGCAACAATTTGCGTCAAACCTGAAATTAAATAATGAGAAATAAAAAAGATATACAACAACCAAGACTTATAAAAAAGATAACATCTTAGAAACAAAGACAATTAAGACAT
Organism: Moricandia arvensis; assembly: GCA_905132765.1. Classification (NCBI taxonomy): domain Eukaryota; kingdom Viridiplantae; phylum Streptophyta; class Magnoliopsida; order Brassicales; family Brassicaceae; genus Moricandia; species Moricandia arvensis. Next base: position 14,252 of record CAJHQP010007190.1, read on the forward strand.
GTAACCTAATTTACCATCTTTACTAAGTATATAAATCTTACTAACCCTACTAAGTAGATTGTGAATCACAGAAGAGAAGAATATCTTGATATATATCCAGTTCAAACTCCATATCCACAACATATTTTTTATCTTCTTCAGACTCAAAGTCATCATCATATAAATCTCTTACCCTTAGAATTGGGGTTACAAGTAGCAAATTAAGATAATTTTGCATGTCTTCTACACGGCCCACACGCCAATCTTTTACTGTATCTTCATTACCATCATCGAATATCACATCAGCATTTTGCTCTCTGATTTTTTTGCATTGAATTTTACATACACTAAGCTATTTAAGCGATTGACATCTAGTTTATTCCTCTTCTTTGTGTGAATATGCAATAATAAAAAGTTGTGAATTTCAAAAACAATGTCAAATTCCTAAAGAAAGAGAACTAATATACTAACACCTTCAAAGCAATTCCATTTCTTTCACATTCGGAAGAGCTTGATGTCAAAGCAAGATCCTTGTAGCTATTTTAAAAGAGTTGGTGCACCGCATCCATATGTTGACCACCATTTTCCTAAGATCAAGTCACTCATATATGATGAATAAACATCAAAAGTTAATGAAAGACAAGTGATATGAACTTAAAAACCTGGATCAAACTTGTCATCTTTAATCTTGCATCCTTTCAGTGCTAAAGTTGTACTAAATGAGCCACTTTGTTCTTGTAAAGACTAAATTTCTGAATGACAACTCTATTTTGTTTTTCAAAATCACCATGATAGAAAGTCTCTACACAAGCTTTGAATCCTTTCATGACCTCAAAGTCACTTTGAATTTCTGGATCTTTGTAAAAATAATATAAATTGAGGAAATAGGCAGCAACATGCAAAGGACAATCTAATATATCTTTCATCTTCTCATCAATTATTCGAAAGATAGGTTGGTAGTTTTTCTCCAAATGATTTGAAGCTTTTTTGATGGATTTATTAGCTTCAACACTCTCACCATAAATGAACCCTATATAAGGTATTTTCTCCTCATCAGCCAACCTTAGAACCTTCACGAGAGGACTGAAGATCTTTAAGACAACCATCACACTACTCCAAAACTTATGACTCATAATCATATCAAACACATTCTTACCTTTCAGACACTTTGATTTGAAGCTTCTTTGATGGATTTATTAGCTTCAACACTCTCACCAAAAATGAACCCAATATAAGGTATTTTCTCCCCATCAACCAACCTTAGAACCTTCACGAGAGGACTGAATATCTTTAAGACAACCATCACACTACTCCAAAACCTATGGCTCATAATCATATCAAACGCGTTCTTACCCTTCAGACACTTTGAATGCTTACAGTCATGCCACTCATTACTGCCAAACATGCTCATCAGTTGTGACTTCTTGTCGTATAGGCTTTGCAAAGTAACAAAAACAAGTTGCAAAAACCTTTTTCCTCCTTATCTTACGATATCTATTTTCTTTGCAAATGCTCTCATCATGGACAATAGTTTATGATGAGCATATATAAAGATCGTAACAACTTTTGCTTGGTCAATCACCTTGGCAATACTTGAAGCTTGGAAATTACCTCAAGCATCAAATCTAAAGTGTGAGCAGCACAACACGTCCAATATATTCTTATTCTCTTTTGTTTTAAAATCTTTGCAGCTGCCAGGTTGTTTGTAGCATTATCAGTGACCACTTGCACTACCTTTTCAGCTACTATATCTTCAATCCACTGGTCAATGTAATTGAAGATGTACTCACTTGTGTGAGAATCCTTAGAAGTATCTTTTGATGAAGAAAACATGTACCTCCCCTTGAGTGGACACACAAATTCATTATGCTTCTTCTTTTCATATCACTCCATGCATTTGTCATCATTGGGCAGCCTTCTTTCTCTCATTCTTCTTGTACACTCTTCAAATTCATTGGTTCTTTGTTGTTCCTCATTTAACAATGGTTCTCTAAGCTGATAAGTACTTAAAGGCACCCAACCAGGCCCAAATTGTCACGACGCTTCACAAAACATCATGAAACTGTCATTGTCAATGGTGTTGAAAGAAATATTTGCCTCATACATCCATCTAGAATAGTATTGACAGACAACATGTGTCTTCTCTTTAGATATGGAGTCATGTATGTTTTTTGTCGTGTTTGTGCAGCCAAAGAAGTTGTAGGGTTAATGGAGGTTGCAAACTGATCAATGGGACCTAGGAAGTGAGGAATTTTATGAGTTCCCAACTCTGTTTCAATTCCTCAATATTGCTTTCCTTGTTTATGTTTACCTCTGCCCTCAGTGTTTGTTCATATTTCTCTTCAAACCCTTCTTCTCTTTTATATCAAGTACCACATGCTTACACTTCTCTTGATCGCTTTAAATGATACAAGGCAGGCTGAGACATTTCCTTTATGATGAGAAATGTGTTCTTTCATTCTATAATTTGCATCTAATCTTATCTGGATTTTTCGCTTAAAAATTAAAACATAATTGACTCTAAAAGATACTAGATTCAAAAACTCAAACTTCCACAAAACAATAAAAGTTAATACAGAGAATTTACGAGAATGCTAGGAAGTAAAACCACGGAAAAAGCCAATAGTAGTGATATCAAAAGAACAATCACCATATTTGAGTGATTTTTTTCACTGACTCGTAATTTTTAAGTACAAAAATTTAGAGTAGCTGAAATTCAAGTTTCTAATCATTGAAACTTGTCGAGAAATCAGTGAGTATTGAACAAACTATATTTAGTTTCTAATACTTGAATCAATGATATATACAATTATATAGGAGGTCGAAAAGTTGAAATTTGTTATATGTGCAATATGAGTATGTGTCTCTCAAACTACAAGACGTTATCATCTTCTATGTTTCACTATAGTTTGATGACATCAAACACAATTGAACAAAATAAGAAGAAAAACAGACAAGCACAGTCAATCATAACAAAGAACTAATTATCAAACAAACACAAGTGAACAAAAAAAAATCTTAGCTTCCGTTAACTTGATTTGCGAACAGTGGAACAAGGATATTACCTTAATTTCGTAAACAAAGGAAGTTTGGAAACTCAATTCTGCTTCAGTTCGTCTCCACTCTTACTCTAAGATTGATTTTATCTCCACATCTCAGTCTCCTTTTGACTTGTCGAGCGTTTAGATTAGGGTTTGTTTGATGAGAAAAGATCTTGAAATGTGGTATGTATGTTTTTGTTTTAGGCTTCAATGATGATATTGGGATTAATAGCCAATTGTGATTATTAGGTAACGGGCAATTACACAAAATTTGTTAATAACGAGTAAGAATGAAATGTCCGCATTTCACTTTACACTGTTAACGCGGTATTAGCCGGTCAACACAAAAATTATGCGAACCAATGCAGCGGCCAACGTTCTTATCTCCTATCCGCTGGAAGCCTGTAGTAGCCAACCATATCAGTTTGATAAAGTCTTTGTGAGTCTCTAGAATTCAAGATTCGACCTTTGACCAGACTTTTTACCCAATTTATTTAGGGTTGACTCAGGTTTATTTGGTCAACCCACATTTAGAGATCTATTCAAGTGTATTTAGGTGAAATAATCCTAATATTATCTTATTTTTAAAAAAAAAACTTAATACTTTGGTGAAAGATTCAACAATTATCATATTTAATCCATTTTCATCTAGGTTTCTTGTCTTATTTGAGTTAATCTTGCTATTTAATCATGATTGGTCTTGAACTTTGTATGGATTAGGTTTCTCATGGTGACTGGTGAGCTGACTCCTTTTGAGTCTATGGGCTAGGTAGATTAGGATGAGTGAGTGATGATATATAGAGTGTAGTGTTAGATCTTTCTTGTTCTTTGCATATCTTGTGATCTTAATGCTCGTTTAGGCTTGATCTCCCTAATTATAGATTCCAAGTACTTCATGCATTAAATGTGTTTGATGAAATACTTGAATCAAGTTGATATTGCTCTCTTCTTGTTTAACCAATGGATATTGATCTTAGGGAAGCTTAGAAGGTTAATAGACTTGTTGATCATGCATACTTGCTTGCGTTAGGCCAATGTATTACTACATTAAATTTTGGCTAGTAATAATTAAACTTTGGTCATAATTTATGTGGCATCCTCTATTTTTGATGTTATATTCTTGTTATGTTATTGTGTCTTAATTATTTTTACTGTTTCAGCTTGGGAAAATGAAGATAAGATCAAAGTCAAACGTTTTCTTTGAGAGGAAAGCATGGGAGAGAGTATCAAGGTGGATCAAAGTCAGATGAGGTTACCACACCGACAAATATGCACTAGACGAATGCATTCAACCGCCTGATGAATAGGCTATCAATCTCTAATGCTAGACTCGATGTCTATGGTCTAGGTACGATCAACGGTCTATAAGCTCCGTCAAAGAAGCAGATCCAATCATAGCGTATTAGTCTATGTATCACCACGTTGATTTGAAAACTCAATGAATCAGTTTGAGAAACTTCAAACTATACAGAGCGAGGTATGCAAGTGAAACATATATGTATATGGACCGCCTACAAAAGAGATCAATATTTTACATTAAGACTATTATAAGATATAAACATCTTTTTTATTTTTTAATGTAACTAACATTTTTTCAATGTTAAGTTTACATATATTATATTTAGTATATATATACAATACATGTCCTTAGTACGGGAGATAATACTAATTATTTATATTTTCTGAGATTTGTTAAATAAATTGTATGATAATTTATATGCTATTTTAACTAAATTATATTTTCAAATACTTTTCTTTAGATGGCTTATATGCTATTAAAATAGCATAAAATTTATGTTAAATAAATAAAAATAAATTATTTACATAATTATAAGTAATATATAAGTTAAAATATATAAATCATGTACACTTCATAAAATATTGCTAGGTAAACATAGTCTTGCAAAATGATGGTTAAAATTGATATGAGTTCTGTGAGTTTTTGGTTCTAATAAAAAAAATTATAACCAAAAATTAATTCCACACTTTAAAAGCGCAATCAGTATCTAGTCACACATTATATTTCTTAATGTATTACAATATTAATTTTTGGCTAATTATAATTAAAATTGGGTAATCATTTATGTGGTATCCTCTGTCTTTTAATATTATATGCTTGTTATGTTTATCTTATCTTCGGTTCTTTTTACTTTTTCAGCTTGGGGAAACGAAGAAGAGATCAAAGTCTAATGTTTTCTCTAAGAGGGAAGCCATAGGGAGAGTATCAAGGTGGTTCCAAGTCGGATGAGGGTACCACTCCAAAAAATATGCACAAGCCGAATTCTTTAAGCTGCCTGATGAGTGTGATCTATATCTCTAATGTTAGACTCGATGACTATGGTCTAGGTGCGATCAACAGTCTTTAATCTCTTACGAAGAAGCAGATCTAATCCCAACGTAATAGTCTATATATCACCATGTCGATTTGAAAACTCAATAAATGATCCATAAAACATTAAACTATGGAGAATTAGGTATACAAATGAAAGATGTATGTATATAGACTGCCTATATCATATTATGCATGTATGTATGTAAATGTCACTTGAAATTTTCATCTTTCAGATTCATTTAGTTTTCTTTATAATCTCACATTCTCTCCTTCTACCTATAGATGAAATGATTACAAAAAGACAGAGATGTGCGAAATAAGAAATATCTAAATAATTAATAAACTACACTAAAAGATTTTTTGATGAAATAGTGAAATAGAGTGTGTTGTGGCGATGATGAGGAATATAATTGATATATAGCTGAATAACGAGAGTTAATCCCGAGCCTAATGCATTTATATTTTAATATTCTTTTGTAAGCATCTTTCAAATGATCAATAAATTCAGTAACTATCGACTCAAATCATAATATATTGTTGATTTAGCTGAGAATCTTATCCCATTCTTTTCTGTCTTCTAAACATCTAGCAAAAAACCTATATTATGGTTTTCAGTTCAAAGTATTGATTTATGTAAATAATGAGTTTGAAACTTGGATTCTCTTCCTTTAGTATATTTTAATTTATTATAAATTTAAACAAATCTTATTTTGTATATTATAAATTATATGCATGGTATCATTTAATTAATATCTTGAAATAAGATTTGGAAATCATTATAATATATCGACTTTATAATATGATGGCGGACCAAATAAATAATAGAATATATTAATCTAGGAAGTTTTGATTAGGATAACTACATAATTTGATAACACTAAGAGAGATTGGAAATATGGTAATTAAGAACGGTTTATTTAAAGTAATTTCGTATTAGTCATGTCAGCAAGTTTAGAGAAGATTGTGCTAGGTGGAGTTGAGTCACATTTTTGTCATCAATATACCTCATCTTAACAATGTCACATATGAAGATCAATCAAATTTTAGAAATATTATTTAAAAGTATCCTCAATTAGTAATATGATTATAGAAGAAAGATAGCTGGAAAAATGAGAAAGGTAATCTCCCTTCCTACCGCCTCACTTTGTAAACATCTTCCATATCAATAAAATCCGTATTTATCGACTCAGATCTTAATATTATCATTGATTTAGTTGAGAATCTTATCTCATCCTTATGATGGTGCTATGGGTACATGGTTAACTACACGATATAGATCGACTAAAATTTGTAGTGTCTTTTTATAAAGTCTAAAACTTCGGTGCCTATGTCACATTCATCGTAAAAAGGTTTTGTTTTAATAAATTTAATATTTTTTCAAAAAAAATCTTATCACATTTTTGTTTCTTCTAATAAACATCTAGCAAAATACTTATATTATGTTTTTTAAGTTTACAGTATTGATTTATGTTTTAGGTGAGTTGGGAACTGGGATTCCCTTTTTCTATTACATTTTAATTTATATTATATATCAACAAATATTATTTTTAATATTATAAAATTGTTAAAAGAGATAAAAGTACATATATATATATATTTCTACTTGTACAAGCAGAGAAGTGAAAAGAAAAAAAAAACGAAGAAACAACATTGCCCGTTTTGAAATCTGTAGCGTAAAGATCTCTCATGCATAGTCATCTTCTCTGCAAAGAGACGAGGGTTTCTTGTTGACTATTACAAGTCACCTCTATCATTTTCTTTAACCTGTATTATTTATAAGCAACTGAAACAAAGAGCAAAAACTAAGACAAATGAAAACCCGTAAGAGAAACTTGTTTTCGCAACTGATCCGGACAATACAACAGATTGCGGCGGAGGGTTGTAGTAGTAAAACGGAAAGTATGGAACGATTGGGTTCGACGGCGGCGTAAGAGGGTAGTTTCCTCCAGTTTTAGGCGGTGGATAAATGTAGCCACCGCCGCCGGAGGAAGATGGTGGTGGACGGTAGGAGCTAGACTGAGAAGGAGGTGGGTAGTAGTAGTAAGGACCACCACTACTACCACCACCACCGCCGGAGCTAGGAGGCGGAGGACATGCGGTGGTGGTGAGTGGAGGTGGTGGAGATGGAGTCGGTGGCGGAGGAGAGGGATTAGGCTGACAGGGATTGTCACAAGAAGTGCACATTGTACAGTCAACGATCTGAGAGTTTGCGGACGTAAGCGTAGTGTGTGTCGTCAAGAAGATAAAAAGGAAGAGATGGAATGTTCGGAGTGTTTCCATTGTCGGAGTGAATCTCTGGTGAGAGAATCTGAAAGTAAACGATGCAAATTTGAGGTAAGGAAGAGGGAAAAAGACAAAGCACACAAGTGTTAGAGTGAAGCAGAGGAACGTGTAGATTGTGCCCCATACTTCCCTTTATTTCTCACCATTTGTTTACATTAACTTTTGTTTTGAAGAAATTTCTTTTAAATTTTATAAAAAATCTTATATATTACTTTATTATAAACTTCTATTTTATTTTTAAGTTGAAGAACTCCGTTACTGAAATTTAATTTGTCTATAATCTGTGATTTGATGCAATCCATAGTCCAATACAGCATTTTGTATTCCACATGATATACCAAACCTTTCTACACTATAAATCACGATACCTACCTTTCGATATTCGGTCACTATTTACCAGTTTTTTTAACAAAAACTTTGTTGAGTATATGTTTTAGAATGCATGCGTTATGCCTAGCGTAATCTTGAACCTAGTATATAAAGAAAGAAGTAATAAAGACAGAAGCTCTAATATGCTCAAGAAAATTTTAAAAAGATAAAATCAGCTAAAATCAATTGTATAATTTCGACGGTGGTTATTTCATCTAAAATTCTCTTGCATATGATGAACATTAATGAATGTGATAAAAGTACACTGGAAGAATAACGACGGTTGGATGAAAGAACGCGTAAGAATGGAAGTGAGCACGTGAATCATGTCGGTAACTCGTTTATCAGTACACGTAAGTAATAAGTGCCTTTTCATATTGTTCGGATCGCTGCTCTCTCTTTTTTTTTAATGTTTTCTAAACCAACTCAGTTTTACGACTTTGTAATATAAGTGGTCAGATATGAAACCGGTGGATAAAATTTGTGTTGATGAGCTTTCACATTTAATATAGGAAAAATTTCATAAAAATACCTCAACTAAATTTCATTAAGTTTTTTAATAATCAAATTTTTTCGTTATCCAGTTTAATACCCCACCTAATTATTTTACTCATTATAATTACAAACTTTTAAAAATCTATCCATTTTAATACCCAAATTTTATTTACTTTAATTAAAAATAGTAATAAATTTTAAACAAAAATTCAAAATCTCTAAAATCTAAGAGAAAATATGAAAAAATTCTAATTTTATTTTAATATTTAAGAAAGAAAAATTAGCGAGAAAAATTTAAATTTGTTAAAAATAATTTTAAATGTAAAAAAATAATTTTGTTTTCTATTTCAAAAAAACAAACTAAATTCAATATTAAAATTTGAAAATTTTATTACAAATTTTAAGATTAGAAAAAATTTAGCTACTTTTATTTTTCAAACATATAATAAAATTAGACTTTTTGAGAATCTTTCGTAAATTTTAGAATTTTTTTAAGTTTCATTTGACATTTATTAGTATTTTAACTAAAATAAACAAAATTTGAGTATTAAAAAAGGTAGATTTTTAAAAGTTTGTATATTATAATAAGCAAAATAATTAGTTAGAGTATTAAATCGAGTAACAACTTTTATTAAAAAAGCTTAATAAAATTTAATTGGAATATTTTTATGAAATTTTCCCTTTAATATATATTGTATTTTTTTTGGTCATATATATTGTACTAATGAGGACACTATCATAATTTATGAAGAAAAAGATTTTAGGAAGGCAAAGAAAAGTGATAGATATGAGCAAATAATAATAGAAAGATCCTTGGGTACCGTGCAAGTGTGAACTATAATGATATGCTAGCAATCCTTCACCCCACCCCCATTCTCTAATCCTACCCACTTCTCCCACTTGTTCCCAGCTTAGTTACTACTTTCATATTCACATGCACCCCATACTAATAGTTTTCTTTGCATCATATATTTGTTTTAAAATAACGTTGCAGTGTATACACAAAAGCATCATTATTACTTATTTTTTAAAAGATCTGCTAATTTGTTTCTTTTTAGATGAAACTCCTAAGGATATGATTTAAGAAACGTATCGTATTGGAGGACACAAACAATAATAATAAAAGTTTATACCAAGTTTTAGGGAGAGAATATGAATGGGGAATCAGAGAGAGATACGACGTCGGATCCGGAGGTAACCGAACTTGCCAGCTCCAGGCGAGGAACCTTCGAATATGAGTGGCAAATACCCTGTCGCAGCTTTGTACCTCTGCTGAATCTGAAAACAATTCATTTCACCACCACCCATTATTATATATATATATACAAGGCTTACTAAGTATACATACATCTGTTGAATCTAAAGATTGTTTACTTACTTCGAGAATTTGTTGGCTGCTGCGCAATGAGTTACGGCCTATGACGCAGACTGTTCCACCTGAGCCACCGCCTGTGATTTTGGCTCCGTATAAAGTTCCATCCTCGGTTTTAGACTTGTTATGCTGCATCCCTTGTACTAACTGCACCAGCCTATTGGTCCCGTCCGATCCTAGTCCGCACGCGCTGTAGCTATAGTGACACTGACCAAACAACACATATAAAGCACTCAAATCTGTGACTCTCGGTCTTGATTTCTTTACACATTAAAATCCGGTAGTTTGATGTAATACCTGATAAAGAAGTCCTCCAAGAGCAGTAAGTTGCTCATCTGATGTTGCAGATGTCAAAAGGGCTTTAAAAGTCTACACATTAAGCACCACATGATATGAAACAGCCAGAAAAAAGATTTTAAAAGCAGTAGCTGAGAACTGTTACATGTATATACTCTTAAATATCAAAAGACGGACCTTGACCCGGAAGTTTTCGTATATAGGGTGTCTGGCAGGAGCTTTAACACTGTACGAACGTTTTTGATCAATCACTGTGACCGGATCGTCATGATCCGAGTATTCATCAATGAATGTCTGACCCAGCATGAAATCTGGAAGCTTATCAGCATAACGGGCTTCATATCTGCAACATAACCACCAGAGCTATAAGGATTAAGAAACTATGAAATGGTTCGAAATCTTTTTCAAGGGTGAGAACATGGATAGTTTCAACTTGTGTTCACACCTATGAGGAGACAAATTGCACAAGTAATCTAGTGAAGCTTCGGTCTCAAGTAGCTCAATCCCTTCGTCCTCTAGTTCTTCCGAGTTGCCTCCATTACCATTCGACACTGATTGAGACAGTATAGAAGTCGCCATTGACTTTATCATCTTTCGCCCCATGTAGGCACCAACTCTGACTGACCCATAGTCTGCACCTCCAACGCTGCAAAGATAAAATGCATTGAGTAAGGATGTATATAAGCTCAAGCGAGACTGCAATCTTTTGAGGAAACGAACAAAACAAAATTTAGTGTGTACTTAAGCGCCTGAGGCCTATAGGCATAACAATTGAAAGGAGAGCAGAAAAGATACAGACAGCGAAAGACCATTCTACCTGTGTCGAATTCCAGAGTCGATTCCCCAAAACCTGACATGGTTGGGAATCTCAACAAGTCCAATTACTTCTGCAGGCTACATGTTTTATTTTAAAAAAGTTAGAAACAAAAGGAGTAGATAAAAATCAACTAAGACCGACTTGGCAGGTCACGGCCAGAAAGAATGAGATATCATATGTGCTACAAAACATGGTGATATTATACTAATTAACGTATGTGTTTCTAAGACCTACTTGGCAGATCATGGCCAACAGTTTGTTGGCTTCTCCACAGGACGAAGTCATCTGATCCATAACACCACATGGAGCTCCAACAATGTGATTCTCAACCTAGCAGACAACATAGGAGTGTTCTAAAACACAAACATTGCACAAAGTCGGGAAAGGATTTACTATAATGCTGAATATGAAACCTTTTGGCAGAGTATAGCAAGATCTCGGGGGCTGATACTTAGTCCTGCACATGTAATCAAACAATTGTTGGAATAGGCAAAAACTAAGATACGTCTGATCAAAATTTCCGTGTTTCTATCTGTTATACTCAGCTATCTCAAATGACTCCTGATATTTCACCAACGTTCTCATATGACTCATTTATCACGAAATGTTAAAGAAAATTACCATGTGCAGCAGCTATTGCGGACATACTCGCCACCTCCACCGCAGCAGATGACGATACACCTTTTCCTTCAGGCACCGCAGAAGAAACCTAAGAAAAAAATAATCAGTAAGCTCTAATGTTCATATATATATATATATATATATATGCGTAACACCAAGAACTAAACAATGGACAAATGTCTGTGGCTTTTTAAGAAACTCAAATAGGACTGGACTAGTGTCAGAAAGATCATAGTTTGTCAGATTATAACTGAGATACGTCATAAATGTGGCTCTCTTAAGGGGATGTCAAACCCAGGACTGCTAACTTCTTATCTAAAATTACTAATTCTAACTCTTAAAACATTCTTTACCGTTTACAAGACTTCACTCACAGAACATCTTAAACTTAAGTATGTGCATCAGAACAAAGAACAGGGCAAAAAAGATTCACCAACAGATAGTACAAGCAAAATTGAAAACGGAAAAGATAAAGATGAATCAGAATGGATTCTGCAGCAGAGAATGATATATTCTAGGAGAATGGAAAAAGAAAAAAACAACGCACCAGCAAGCTGAGGCTATCCTCAAAACGGACGCCAAGTTCTGTCATCAATACCAAGATTGTCCCAGCAACATATGCTGCCCACCTGGAAGATATTTTTACCTTGTTAACGGAGAAAAATGACAGAAGTACTTCAAATAACAGAGGAAAGACTCACTTCTGTGCAGGATCCTGAGCAAAGAACTTCCTCGCTTTTTCATAAGAAATAGGTTCATCTCCATCCATGAAATCAGACAAATCCATGTCAAAAGTAGGGGCACGATTGCTGATCTCAGATCCATATGAGACCTAAAACACAAATATGCAAGGAAGTCTCAGCAGGACCATAAAGCAAAGCCTTAAGCTAGGACAATGCAGTTACTGTAAAAGCAAGTCCGTGATTTCCATATATAGAATTCATTCAAATACCCTTACTTACAATTTGGAGAACCGGTGTTGGTACTTGTCCCTTAGCTTGCTGCCGGGCTTGTGCATGTTTCCACAGTCTATGTTTTCCTGGATGGTTTCTTTGAAGAGCTACATGACAAGCTTCCCTTATTGGCATCTGAATTTGTGGGAACATAAATAAGAAAAATGTTGAGATCAATCAAAATAGGAGATTCTCTAACAAGGAGGAACTTATTAGATTTTCACAATAACTACATTCTACACAAGACAGAATGATATTTCTGAGATAGGGTATTGACTTAGAGAATTGCACTATAAATTGAACTACTGAAACTTTAATCCCTTCAGCGGTAGATACCAAACATAAATAAAAATCAGACACAAGTAACCTGCAAGACAAGGCTTCCTGAATAGTCAGCAATTCCACCCATCACATCTAACCTTCCAGGTGCTCTGGCAACAAAGATTTCATCCTACAAAAGCAAAAAGGTTTATAAGAAGCTAACTTAAACTGATAGCAAAATGGCTATTTACGAAAGATGATTGCGCCAATTACAATAATGATACCACCATATATCTTTGATTTCCAAAAACACTCATAATAAACCATTCTTTTGGAAAATGTTGCAAGTTGATTTTTGCACGGCATTAGGCATGAGATCGGGACATTAATTTTTGTTTTTCCTCTTTGTAGAATGCTTTCTGGACATAAAATAAGTGAGGGAAAAGGGAAAATGCTACCTCCCAATTGAAGAGCCCACCAGCAGCTTTTCGCTCACGCACGGTTTTCTTCTCCATACTCTTTTCAGAATCATGAATAGCATCTAGCTTGGCTAAACTCTTAAGGAATGTCCATGTATCTGAAAGACCTTGAACGTCACCTTGAAGGATATCAAAATCATCGGTGCAGCTGCAAGATAAGTGACGAGATGAAGAAAATGAAAAGAAAAGAAAATTTGAAATAGCTAGACAAAAACAATACGTACGACTCCACCAATGAGTTGTTCTCGTTCACTTGAAACGTAGGTGATGATCCAGCAGATTGACCTAGTTCATTTTCAGCCCTTGAATACCACTCCGGAATTGCAATGTCCCTTCCAGGGACCCTCTGTAGCTGATATCCCAGGATTATTGCATCACGTAATCTTCTTGCACCACTTAACTGTAACACACAGAAGACCCAACTGAAAAACTTAACATAATTTTCTTCAAAGAAGGGTTCTGCTGCTACGATAAGGATCCCACGTACAAGATACTTTTCAGGGCACAATGTTCGGGAAACTTAATAATATCTTGATGCTTAACCTAAAATTTATATACAAACTTTACCTTATCGGATGCACAATGTCTTCCAATGGCCGTCTCTTGTAAGATGTGTGCCGCAACCTATCATTGCGCCAGTGTGCAAAAAAAGAAAGTAAGTTTACAGGCCGTCTGAATTTCAGGAGCGGGCTTAAAATTCTCAAAATTTATAGCTTAAGAGATAAATGAAAGCACGATGGAGCATTTACCTCCCCACCATTGATGCCACCCTCGTAGCAAGGTTTCAAGCTAACTGCACGTTCAAGATATGGCTTCCATTGGCCCATTAATAGGTCTCGCCTTATCATCTCAACACCACACTGATAAAACTGCCCAAGATACGTGACTAGGTAATGTGAGCATGCAGCCCAAATATTTGAAGTGTAGGAACTGATGTAAATAAGAAAAAGACAGCCAGAATGAAAAGAGGAATTGGTTGAACCTCGAGCATATTTCTCAGAAAAGGTTCTTCATTGAAATAATCTCTGCGTACAAAGACAAACGGCACCTTGTACGAAAGAGCTTCACTGACAGTGCCATAACCAATTTTCCCTGAAACCATGGACTCATATATTATGGAAACACCAGTAGCCGTCTAATCTAATTGATTATATCTTGAACCGGGTACATACTTACCAAGCATACAATCAGATGCAGCTATAATATCAGGCGTATAAGCATCCTTAGCAAGCTTTACAAAATTTGGTGGAAGCTCCTGGGTCTCAGATGCGCCACAAACCTGAACAACTTGATAAGTTTAAGCAACATCTTAAAACCGAACTTGAGAGTATGCATAAACAGACGCAGGGTGAATGTTAAGAGATACCAAACACAGCCACCCAGTCGGTAGTGACGCTTCCTTCAAATTCCACCCGGAGGGCTACACATGAGAAAAAAGACAACATAGCTACAAATGAGGATCTGATCTTTTCGGTACTTCAAAATAAACAGTACGCAGACATGATCAATGAGCATGGCTAAGAATATGTTATGCATGATCAACAACAATGTAAGAACACATTAAATATAAAACCCGAGTGGAGAAAAAAATCATGAAACTGTCAAATGGAAGAAGCAGCCAGACCTGTCCACCAAAATTGAGTATAACAACATTCACATCTTCAGCAATCCCAAGTTCTTTCCTCACCTGATCAAAAAAGGGTAATAGATGTTATTTGGATTATTTGTCCCACTGAGATAAGATCAATGAAATGTTGTTGACAGACCTCCTTGCGAGATTTATGAAGTCTCCTCACTACTAATGGTACATCGATGACATCACGAAAAGCAGGCACTAGGATATAACAAGGAAAAAAGGTTTAGCGTAGAATACACTTGGAAGAAATGAAAGAAAATCATTTTCTAAAACAGAAAGAAACAAAATTGAAGTTTAGAAATGTTGCATACTTGGACAATACCCTGGGAGGCGAATTAAGAACTCGCAATGAGAATAATCTTCAGCTATCTACGTCAGGAAACAAGAGTATCAACTCCAAAATATTGACTACAAACCACATCTTACTAGCTAACAACGAGTATCTACACAAAAGAAATCTACCTGCCAAACGATGGAGCGATGGTGATATCCAGCAGCCATCACGTATTCAGCATAGATAAAATCCCAACTAAAGAAACAAAATTCGAAATCAGTTTGTAACTATTTCACTATTTCAGAACTACAGCACATGTTATGTACATGTAAACTACAACCAGGTAAAGAAAAGATACACAAAAAAAAAAACTGATAGTATAAGATCAAAAAAATGTGAACCTGAAGTTGGTGACACAGACAGAACGTATGCCAGCATCAGCCGCTGCACGGCACGCGACGGGGACAACATCAGACACCTATTTATAACAAAGAAGAACATTTACAAAGCAAAAGTCCAGTAAAGTTGCTGAGAGATCGTATGAAAATGAAAGTTACCACGAAATCAGCTTTGATAGAATGAAGCCAGTCGACTTCAGTTTTCAAGATCGCAGCTCGAGGAACCACAGCTGTTTCGACATACTGTGCAAACGGAAAATTGCAATCAAGAGAAGACCAAAGACCAACACGGAGTATACAGAAAGTGATCATATTATGAGTAAAAACACCTTTTCTAACGAAGCAAGACGATCTACAGTCAAAGCATCAGCTTGCACAGCTCCACAGTCCAAAAGAACCTAAAACATCCGCAAATAAACATCATCAAATCATCGCCAGAGACACCATTGAAAGAGCCAAAGCAAGTGAATCGTCGGCAGAGAAACCTTTCGAATTTTGAGCCTCGGGGACTGGATTTCGGAAGTGAAGACGAAATCAGGCGCGCCGGTGACGACGTGAACATCGTGCCCCGCCGCGATCAAGTGACGGACAACCTGAAACGCCACAAATCAACCACGATCCAACGAACGAACGAACGAACGATGGAAGAAGAGTCAGAGATGAGAGAGAGAAGGAACCTCGACGACGCGAGTGGCGTGGCCGAAGCCATGTCCAGTGACGTAGTAAGCGAAGACCAAGTGCTTGCTGGAAGCGGAGACCCCTTCGTTATCGTCAATCCTCATTTTCTTGAACCTTTTACTCTCTGGGCGATCTCTGAGAGGACGGTTTGATAATTGACTGATTCGAAGAAGAACTAAAAATCTCCAGCTTTAATGGGGGGTTTTGTAATTTTTGTCGTCTAGCTCTTAGTTAACAACTGGAAATTGATTTTCTGATGTTTTAATTATAAAAATGTACTAATTAACTGGTGTGATGAGAAGAAGGTTACGTAAAGCTCTCGCAATTCGAGAAGATGGGATAAAACGGATGTTGCGTCTGTATTTATGTTTACTACATATATATGATATAAAATCCAATTTAATACCGACTAAATTAGAAATGCTAGAAATTTGAATAGTTGAAAGTGTAATAGATGTTTTCTTATCTAAACAGGAAAGGAAAACAATCTTTGTAGGATTTGCTGATCTGGACATATAACTTACAATTGATCTTATCCGCAAATATCCATTATGAATATATATGACCATATACTTCTTCTAATTCAATTCAAATTCAAGTTCAAACCTACAATGAAACATTTTTCCATCGTTGAAATATCTGAATACTTTTAACCATACTGGGTTGGTCTTGTTATAAACGAATTATGAGGAAATTTAGATTTGAAACAACTCAACGATACTAAACATTTGTGGCAAGTATCCTCACACGACGCATTTATAGAAATATGCTTTAGATTTTATTTGAATATTTAGAGTGAAAATTTATTTGTAAATTGCATTGTTTTCTTATGGATTAGTAAATGTTTCCATAAGTTTTGGTATCCAAAATTAAAAATATATATTTGAATATTTGTATATTTTTGAGATATTATACAGTTTTTTTGCATTTTCTGTAACATTTTTCCAAATTAAAAAAAAAAAGCGATTTGTTCACAACGGCAAGTTTAATGTGTATTAACTATCAACAACAATAAAGATAGCAATGGCCAGTAGGATAACATTTACCAAGTTGTACGAGTTGCGATTGAAGATAAGATCATCATCTATTTGTGTGTTTTCTCTTACTTTTATTTATAACGAAGCAAATGATTTCTGTGACAACCAAGAAACTTGAATCCCACTTGTAGAGTTAACATAGGTGATGAGTGGTTCGACTATATCTGTAAAAATTTATCTGTAAAAAGTTAGCTGTAGATAAGTTAATTGTAACTGTAAAGTTATCACTGTAGATTTTTTTTGTGAAGCTTTTGTTGTAGTTAAATTTATTGTAGCGGTAAGTTATAGACTGTAGATATTTAAAAATAAAATATAAGAAATATGTGATGTATAAATAAAATAACTTTTTTTTAATTAAATTATTTTATTTATATTTTTAATAAATTATCAAAGTTTACTATTATTTAAATGTCATATGTAAATAATTTTTTATGTTATTTCAAATATTTCAATAATTTAAAAAATACCCAAAATTATATTAAAATACTTATAGATATTTATAATTACGATTATCTAATTTATTTCATATTATAGATAGTTTTTTTATTTTACCGATCCTACAGCCCACAAAAGAAAGATGTAGGTATTTTACTTAAAATACATAAGAAAAAATGTACTTTAATTTTTTTGCTGTAGCATGAAAACTAAAGCTAAAACATGATTGGTATAAATTAATAGAAATTTGATGTAGGCTTTAACTTTTAAAAATAAAGCTAGAACATGATTGGTTAAATTTAGTGTTTTAAAAACAAATAAAGCTAAAGTTAGAAGATAAAGCTCAACCAATCACCCATAGTAACTGTAACATTAGAGGTAGTTCGTGTTCTATCTAATCTCGCATTAAGGGGGGGGGGGGTTTCTCATTAGTTTTTAACTTTTTACCAATACTATTAAACCAAAAACATAACTTAGACCTAACATTAATCTATCGTGTGATCACTGAATTTAGACTTTTATATTAACTATGCATTTTAATATACTATCTAACCTAGATCTGACTACAAATTGTGTTTCCGAGTTGTATTTTTCTCGTACTCCAAATAAAATGAAAAATTTATAATAAAAGAGATATTTCCATATTTTATGAAAATTCTAACTTAGATTCCATTATAAGAACGTGTAAAAAAGACTTCTAAATCTTAGAAGAACGAAAGGGATTATTATACACTTTTACTATAGAAGCATGCAACTGTAACGCTTTCGGTCCTGTCCATTGACGAATCTACAACTATTATTAAACGGGAGGGGGGGGCACAAAATTCTCTAATAACTAATTTATTTTAATTAAAAAGTTTCATAACCAAAAAAAACACTTTAAAAAATTATCCTACAAGATTTTATACTTTGAGATCTTTTCATTACTACTTTATTTGTTATTTTTCAAATATTTTTTTTTCAACAAAACAAACAACGCAATCATTAAAAAAAACTGATCACTTATCCAATTCCGCAAACTAGTGTCTTCACAATCTTCATTACTGAAAAACATTTCTCAACTGTAGCGGTGACAACAGATAAAGTCAAAACTAACTTCAAAAGTCAATAAACTTGAGGGTGTAAAAGATGTTTCTTTGTCTTCACCATCATATATGCAACATCTCCATGATCCTTCAAATTAGAAAATCTATCATCTTTCCGAATATTATTAATATAAAGACCTAGTGGATGCTCAAGAGTTATCCGCTCGATATGACCAAAATCTTCATAATAGAACTCAAACAAACTCATAACTTTTAACTGATCAAATTCCTGAAATGAATTAGCAGGGCTCAAAGAAGCAATGCAGCCAAGTAACTATGCGTTTGCCTCATCAAAACAGTCATTAAACTTTTGAATCTGCATATCCAATACAATGTAAAAACATTTTACCATAGTAATGATGCAAGTTTGTTATATTGCTTCTTTTCCTTGAATTCTTTGAATCAAATTCATCATCCATAACTAGAGACTCAATCTTGTAGTTCTCACAATAGGAGGAAACTTTATTGATCAAAGATTCTCATCCATCATGTCTGATCCTGTACAATTGTTGCTTGGTAGATTTCAAAAGTGACATAGCATTCAGAATGTCCTGAT
>CAJHQP010007191.1:0-33648 GCA_905132765.1 Moricandia arvensis
AACTCAAATAACAAAAAACAGAAAGTTGCCTAAATGCTCTAAGTGCTAAGCTATGTTTGCTCTGAGTGGAGATTTTCGTGTGTGTCCTGCATCATCACCCTTGAAGTCCTTATATACTCCTCTAGAGGCGGTTTGCTCTTTCCCCTTCTGCCCTTGGTCAAATTTATCGCTTCGCGGAAATGTTTCTTTTTTCCTCGATCTTCATGATTATTTTCGGAAACTTAACATTTATCCTTCCATCCTCACATTTATCCTTCCATCCTCACATTTATCTTCTGAACTTAACATTTATCTTTTCCGGCAAAATAAAAGATAAGTCGTCACAAAGTTTGGACTTGATTTCGAATAAAATCGCGAGTGGGCCTTTAGCCGAGCTTTAGACCTCATCGGACCGTTTTCTGACTTTAGGCGTTTCTACGATTTTATCGAAAGAGCATTGCTAAGACGACGTCGTCCGAGAGTTAGGATCTTTCTTATGGGGCGTATGCCTCTAGGTGTTTATTTAAGTGTTACCGTCTCATACGATCGACATGATCCTTTCTCGAGAAAACGAGTTCTTTGGTAAAGTTTCAATGTCAATCATGGTCGAGACGGAACAAACATAAGTTTGATCAAGCATCGAAAGAGGTAGTTAACACAGACGAGGAGAAAATGGATCGATTGATCTGACTTGCCAAATGAGCGATTCGGATTGCTTGTGCCACCTAACTCGCCCGGTCAGTGAGTTGGTCATGTCGTGCCATCCAACTCGCCGTATGGGCGAGTTGGTCGGTCTGTGCTGTTAACCCAATATATATATATTAAAATTATCTTTTTATTTTAAATAACTTTTAGATTTTGGATAATTTTTATTATTATTAATTTTAATCATTTATCTGATAAAAATAATTTAAATTCATTTTTTTGAATAATTTATATAATTTATTTATTAAGGGCATAAACGATATTAACCGCTATAACTTTATAAAAACCAACTTTGAAAATCGATTGTCGGTTCAAAACTAACTACTAAATAAATAGGGAAATCTCTCAAATAGCGCTTTTTAAATATCACAAAAATAGACCAAGAAAAAAATAGCCAAAATAGATTTTTTATTTTAAAAATTTTAATATTTTCAATTTTTTAAAAAATTTTAAACCTCACCCCTAAATTCCCACCCCATAACTCTAAACCCTAAGTCTATATTAGTTAATCCAAGGGGTATAAATGTATATTTACACCCTTTAATAAAGCTTATTTTGATAAAAAAGATTTCTTTGAGTTCTATTTTGTGCACAAAAATTTTTTAGTTCTATTTTGGTCATTATTTCAAATAAATATCTAAGGTAGGTTTTATGAATTCTTCTTTTTTAAAATATACTAAGTAAATTGCCCGCACATGTGGGCGTAAAGATTTTATAAAATTATTTATTAATGTATACATTACTAACTTAAAAACTATAAAGATAAATTATGGTTTCTATTTTTATTTGAATTCTTATGTGAAAATTTTTATATATTTATTATTAATAAATCAATCTTAAAATTTACTCAATTATAAAAAAATTGATAATTTTACTTGATTAATATTTAGTTATGAGTTTTCTGTTTTTATTTTTTTTAATTAAAACTTTTTATTAAAAGATTTTTTTTGGATAACAACACAATATATATATATATATCAGAAATATCTTTTTATTTTAAATATTTTTTTAGATTTTTGATAATTTTTATTATTATTAATTTTAATCATTTATCGAATGAATAATTTATATATTTTATTCATTAATGGCATAAACGATATTAACCATTCTAACTTTTAACATGGGAACTCCGTTGCGAAAAATCACTTCGTAAATAATAGTATAGATGGTATCTTATAAATATTAATTTACAACTAATATAATTGAATATTAGAACATATAAGATATGTTCATCTTTTTTTATGATAATAAATATCAAAATATTATATATTCTAAATTTAAACAATTACCACCCACTAGTACAAATAGTACAAAACAAAACAAAAATGAAGGATTTCACCTCGATCTCTATATGCTCTCTCTATGTTGCACATTAAAATGTTGAAATGGAGCACAACACAATCCTAACTCTAGTCTAGATTATTGAGTCTTTAACTAACCACATCAATAAACATGCACAAATTCATATAATAGTTAATGTAATGTATCACAACAATAACAAGGTGATGAAAATTGGTCATATTAAGCACTATATCAAAACTGGTTCAATACAGATACCAAACAAAGGAAAGAACTTAAACATCTAGATAATAAATTGTATATGATTGGTTCAAATAACACAAGCTCCACAATGGTCTTTCCTTTTAACCCTTCCATAGCTTCAAAACTTTATCTTTACCACCAGAGACTACTTTCTCACCATCTGGACTCCAATCCACAGCAAAAACCTATCCACAAAAGCTCACAAAATTAAGAGAAGATTGAAATTCTGGTAAGAAGTTTAGTTTTTGAAGGTGTTGGTAAGTACCTCATCTGCATGACCAGGAAGATCTTGTTTCAATGATTTCGTCCTAATTTCCCAAATCTGTGTGGGAAGTAACAAACTTTCGGATTCAGAATCTTACAGTAAAGTCTAGGAATGGCTTTTGATCGATATGAAGGCAAGTTATTACCTTAAGAGTAGAGTCTTTACTGCCACTCAAAAGCAATCTACTGTCAGCAGACCAACTGACCTGATAAACAGGCCCAACATGGCCCCGGAAAGCTGTAACGAACTGCCCTGTGACACCGTTCCATAACCTAACTGATCTATCGAATGATGCACTTGCAATCCATTTCCCATCAGGTGAGAAATATACATGATTTACAAGCTGTTGATTTTGATCAAATAATTAGAAAAGGTACAAACCAGACTAGGTGAAAAGAGTGAAACTGTAAAGTAATGTTTTACCTGTTGATGACCGGTCAAGCGCTTTTTAGGTTGTTTGCTAACAGATGGTTCCCAAAGGAACATCGTGAAATCATCAGAACCTGAGACTAATCTTTCAGGGGAATCCCCTTTTGTTTGGTTGTATCTTTCCATCGCCTGTAACAAACCAACAAAAAGCCAGCAAATTTTACAAAAGAGAGATCTGAGTCATGGTAAAATGATATCAAGTATGGAATGGAGTGAGAAACTTACCTTTTTCATTTCTTCATTTGGAGGATATTGTCTTCCAGTGTGGTCAAAAGCTCCTGTTCGAAGAACATATTCTGTGCTCAATGCAAGGGAGTTAACCCAATGCCCATGCCCCTAAATTAATCAAAAGAAGCAGAGTAAAAACCGAGGTGGTCAAAAGTGAATCTGAACGAGCTACAGGTCAAAACATGTTTAGAGGTAGTAGTAGTAGTAGACAAAAGAGGAATAAATGAGATACTGATGCAGAAGAGCAATGATGAGAACAAATTCCAAACATTGCTAAAAGTTTACCTTCAGCTCACGAATGAGTTTGCCCTGAGTAGTCTCCCACATCTTTATAGTACAATCTTGGGAACTGACAGAGAAAAAAAAACACAAAATCGTGTAACAAAAGTGATCATGGAGGCAAGTACCAATTCATTAGCTAGATAAAGACACTGCAGATTAAGTTTCGTTCTCATTATATGATTATTAGATCAATACTTAAAATCATTCAAATCCGTTGGAATATCTATCAATACACATTAGATACCAGACCTATGAAAGTGGATAACAAACATTTTCACATATTAGAAACATACCCGGTATAGATAATTCCGTCTCCGCCCCATTTGACACAAGTCACAGCAAGAGTGTGTCCACTGAGACAAATCAAAGATTTCTTCAGTGTAACATCCCAAATCCTTGCATCCCCATCTTTGCTAGAAGTTACAAATCGACGGCATGGAGAACTAAGATGGACTGGTTCCCACGAGATACCAGTAATCCATTTCTTGTGACCCTAAGGAAACAAATGTGAAGATCAAAGGTAATCAGTGAATATCTATGTAACACTCCCCAAGTTAAACAACAACAAGAAGACTTTACTGTAAGTGGATTGCCGTCTAGTTCTCCCTTCTTTGGATTCCAACAACAGATTTCACCTGATTTACTACCACTCACAAGATGCTTACCATCTGGAGACCAAGCAATAGAGAGTACCCAGTTCCTGTGTCCTGAAAATGATTATATGTTTGTTAATCATCAGGATGAACCATTATTACGCATCTAAAGAATGACTGTGAAGAAAATTTCCAAACCTTTGCAAGTAAACAAGGGAGTCTCAGTGTTGAGATCCCAAAGCCGGACAGTAGTGTCACCTGAACCACTTGCTAGCTGCTTACCATCAGGACTAAATGAAACACAAAGAACAGCTTCCGCGTGACCTATGATTTTAAACAAAACCACAAGTAAACAACTGACACATAGTACTAGAACAATAATGTAAAAGAATAGAGCAAGAAGTATAGGACATACCAGCAATTGTCTGTGAACAACGGTTAACTGGACGAATTCGAAACACAGCTTGTTGCTGATAAACTATAGTCAACACCTTCTCCACAGACACTGTTAAACACACAAATTTTGTAAGAAGACATAAAGACACAACAAACCAAGCTTCATTCATTGGTTACCTTTGTTTTTCTCCAAGTAAGTTCCAACAGGCACAAGAAGCTCTTCGTCTGATACATAGAAACTGTACGGCAACATCTCCTCCTGCAACCAATACCCAAAATTCAAAACTTCAGAATTGCCGCAAAATCATTTCTTTTAAATGAATTTAGATTCAGACAAAAGTGGGAGAAGATGGGGAAAGTTTTGATTACATTGTTGAGGAACTTGTTGACGAGTTGAGTGAGCTGCAAAGGACCAGCGGTCTGAGGAATATACATGGCCGAACCTAAGTTAGTTCCTTCTGGGTCTGTTAACAGACACATCACCGTGTTCCCCATCCCTGCTTGGCTCGACTCCATCATGTTCATTCCGACGAGGATGAAGTTTAGGGACAAAACTCCGTCTTCGTGTTGGCCGTTTCGAGAGAAGATTGAGATAATTAGGTTTGTTTTTTCTTTTTAATCGACCTGTAGCTTTTAGGGTTTTAGCCAAAAACCACAATTATTATTTTTTCCGCAAAAGAAAAAGAAATTATTTTAGCAAAAAAAAATAAAAAATTTATATAGAACGCCGTCTGTGGAGATCGAACCCACGGCCACGGGATAAAAAGTCACGGGCTCTACCACTGAGCTAAGACGGAACAGTTGGGAAGCATTTACATTTATAAGGTTTAATTCACGTTTTACGTTTGTTGTATTCGATTTATGATGGAAGTTGTTGGATCCCCTGTGTACACCAAAGGAAGATGGCTATTTAATCAGAAATCCAATTATGTTGTAGTGCTGTAAGATCATGCCATGAAATAATACTTATAAAGACGCAAGATATATTTCCAGGTACTTAATGTTTCCAAAGTTGTTCACAATAAGACCACATCTATTTAACAAATGGCTAATGCCAAATGCATTATTGCCACACCATTACAAGTTGGTTTACAAGACAACATTACACATTCCTTTAAGAACGACTGAGATAGGTCTCATGAACAAGTTGTGCAGCTAAGAGATCTACAGTACCCGAACCAACAGACTTGAACACAGTTATTTCACTTGCACTCTTTCTCCCTTCTCTCTCTCCATTTATCAACTCAACCAAGTTCCCACAAATCTCTTCTCTCTTAATCACTCGTCTCTCAAACGCTCCCACCAGCTCACCCGCTTCTACCAAGGCAACGTCGTTATCCACAAACACACTCCCTCTCTTGATCGCTTCGTCGTCACATTCCTTCATATCGTGGCTAAACGATCCAACAAGGTCAAGATGTGTTCCCGGTTTCAAAAACTCACCTTTGACCAATGGAACGGTTGAGTTTGTTGCGCAGCTTATGATATCTCCAAGGGGAATGATCTCATCTAACGAATCGTGGCTCTCGAATGAGATCCCGCTGTGTTGAGAATCCTTAGAGAGAGTTTCAGCCAAATCCTGAGCCTTTTGAGGGGTTCTGTTCCATATGATCACTCTTCTTAAGCTTGGTTTCGCAGCAAGATGGGATTTGATCAGATGTGGAGCGAGAGCACCGGAACCAACCATGATCAGCACCTGACTATCATCTCTAGCTAGGATTTTGGAGCCTAAGCCTGAAACAGAGGAAGTACGGTAAAGGGTTAATACGGTACCGTCCATTGAAGCTAAGGTTTGTCCTGTGGTGGAGCTGAAGAGTGTGTAGGATCCATGGATGCCTGGTAAGTTCTGAGAGGAGTTGTTAGGGAAATAGGTGACGAGCTTGACGCCCATGTAAGGGAGGGATGGAGAAGATGACCAAGAAGGCATGAGTAGGAGAGAAGAAGGTGGTGAAACGATGTGGTTTTGGCGGACAGGGCTTGTTATTGTTGTGGAATGTCTGGGGAGATTGGTCTGAAAGTGATTGATCAAGGTTTCATGTGAGAGGATCGAAGGAAACAACTTGGCCGGAATGAAAACTGGGAGTGAAGCCATTGGTTTTTTTCTCTGAGATATCAAAGGTTTTGGAGGATACGATGATTGTTTTAAGGAGAGAAAAGAGAGAAGACAGACCCAGATTGGTATTGACTTTGTTGGGTGAGTCACAGATGTCTAAATCAAAGGGCATTTTGGGGAATGGCCGATGAGATGTCTAAATCAAAGGGCATTTTGGGGAATGGCCGATGAGATTCCTTGTAGGGACTCTTCTACAGCTATCCACCAGTCATCATCTTCCTCAAAATTTTCCTGTGGGTACCAGCAAAAAGCTTATTCTTTTAAATAGAGAAAATAGACAGTTCTGGAGTCAAGTCAAGAACAAGACACTTTGCTGCTCCTTGTATTAAAACTAGTATCGTAAACTAACCAAGGTATGAGGTTCCAGTGTCTTGGGTTTGCTTTCAAGATCATCTGCAATTTTAGCTGCTTCAAGCCACCATGAGTCTCTGCTAGAAACACTATCTGGATCGCGTTCATTATCAATGTAACTTTGTCCTTCTGGGTAAAGGCTATCACATACATTCTGTGCCTCCCCTTGAAAGTAAACTATATCTTCAGGTAAACAACTATCTGGAACTGGACGTATAGGAGATCTATAATCTGCAAGAGAAAAGTACAAAAGGCAAGTGGTATTGGACAAGATTCTGCTTTCAGAATTTTTTTTCAAGAAAAACTTCTGAGAAAAGTACACACCTCGACAATCTGGATCGTAGCATTTCTGATAATAGATTCCCCTTCTGATGTCAACAATATACATCACTACAACAACAAAGTTTGTTAGCTAAGAATAGCAGAAAACGGTTGAAACGCAGAGCAGAAATGGATGAAATGCAGACTGTACCATGATTGCTTTTATGTTCCCTGCCAATGCGTTCGCAGTATCTATTTCTTAACATGCTATACACAATCAGGCTATCTTCTGAAAACCAGTACCAGCACCTTATCTTACCTAAATATCACAGAATACTTCTTTAGAAAATGAGCATCGCAATCTCTCTTGAGCAAAACATTTCACAAAGATAAATTGAAACCTGAGACATTCCCGGTGGAAGCAATGGATTCTATGAATTGGTCCACCAGCGGGAACGGGGACTTGCCTCCAAAATATGATGTTGACATGTCACTTGTGCAAGAATCCACTTGGAATTTATGAGCTTTATGGTCTCTTACAAGACTGTTATTGTTCACCTGCCATCTCCAAAGAGTTCAGTTTGAAGGCATATATACATTTGTAGAATCCTTCCTGAAGTTGGAAGGAAGATGCAATGGAAGCCAACAAGCACCAGTCTTTGACTGTGTGAAGGCGAAACTGATGGAAATTACCTCTGTGTCAAAGCATAGTGTCTTCATACAGTCTGACTCTATCTTGCAAACCAGAAGCTTCTCACAATCTGATGTCACATTGCAGATTAAGGATGACATGAATACATCTTGTTCACTCTGTTTGTTTACCAATGATTTCGTTAGATAAATTGTTCTTAAGTAATACAAGAAGTCAGAGTTTAGACAGCAACATGGAAAATGCGAGGGACTTGAATGAAGGTGGACTTACCATATCCTTACATTTGAATCGTCCTGTAGGTAGGAGAACAGAAGTCTTTCCAGCTTTCGACGATAATGCAAGACGGAAGCAACGGTTTCTAGAGTAAACAGCAGTATCCACAAAAAGTAGGGATGCCGAATCATTAGCCTCTTTGTGAACAAACAGTTTGCATAACCTTTCATCTTTTTCCTTGGCGCTTACTATCCGTGAACATAGCTGAAGAAACATCAAGATGAAAATGAGCCAAGCCCAAAACTTAGGAAACCATCTTTTTAGGCAATAAAAATGAAGATATTGTTTGAAGCAAACCTCTCCAACAAAAGCACCAACGTGTGAATTGTCCTTAAAGGCAACCTTTGGAATGATGACAATTAAATGACGAGAGAACTTATCTGCATAAGAATTTTGAAGGAATTATTCAGTCACGAGAACAGAGAACCAATCTTATACAGAAATAGCCAAGAAATGACATTTGACACTAAGTAGCATTTTCAGAGCGACAGCTCAAGGGATTCAGCTGAAGCAAAAAAAAAAAAAAAAAAAAAAAAAAAAAAGACAGCTCATAACAACTAGCAGTTGAGAAAGCATGTATATAACAGTACCTTGAGTTGAGGAATCGAGCTCTACTATCCAGTCCTCTTGTCCTTCAATAGCATATTTCTCATGCAAGGCTTCAAGAATGACTGATATCAAGATATCAACCATTTCATCCACATCTTTTCCTTCATTTACTTTCTGATTGAACTCCAAATCAAAGTACATATGGCATGGCAGTCCCTAAGAAGATGTAACAATGAAATGCAGTGAATACAAAAGCCAGACATGCATGAATTATGAACAGTTGTCGTGAAATTAGACTTGTGAGAGCTATGCAGAACACACAGAAACAGTTTACGGGCGCATAAGAAGATGAGTTCTAGATACCTCTTGAATCACTTCATAATGGTGTCGATGCCTTGGATCCATAGAGTTGTATCTAAGGTAGAAGAAACAAAAATAAAACAAGCAAGCACTTGAGAGTAGTGATCCTAGCTTACATCACTATACTAATGTTAAAAAGAGGTAGTAAAAGGGAACCTGTTCCAGAATTCTTCATAAGTTGAAACCAGAAACCTTCTTTGGCCACTGAAATGATCTTGATAACTAAAAACCCGCGCATTGTCATGCCTCTTTTCAAACTTAATCGCTTCATCTTGCCGAGGAAATGTAGCCCAAACTTGTTTCCTAAATCAATGAAAGGACCATACCATGGTGATATACCTTGAAAAAGACAAGAAGAAGAAGATCTTTCAAGTGGTGAATTTAAAAATACAGGAGCACCTGGAGATTGCTTTCCTTTCTTCAGTGAGATCAATACGTATCTCGCGTAATAGCCTTAACAAACTCAAGGGTCTTTTGGGAGGAACACCATTGGGAGACCCGTAGAACACAACTGGTGAAAACTGTCTCCCAATAGTCTTCTTTACATTACTGGAACCAGACTGAGACATGACATAAGAAGACAATCAAACACACATAACCCAATGAGTAAAGACAATGGGTTCATGATACATACACTGAGACTTGAATCAATCTGGTTTCTTTTTCCAGACGGCTGCAAGTTCTTACAGGTCCCAGGGGATGTGTTCTCTGAAATTAAACTCTTTTTGCTCCGTTTCCTTTCTCTCAGAGCAGAGGCTGAAAATGAGATGAGATTCAATTGGCAAATTGCAATTCAACAGAGAGAGAGAGTGAAAGAAGGAAGCTGACCAGGCGGAGAGATTCCACATTTGAAACACTGAAACAATCGATCTACGTCATCCATGCTCGTCTTCCCGCTATGTTTCTTCGCCATTCTTCTCTCCTTTTCGCCTCTTCTCTCGCAGATTCACACAAAATTAAAAGGAGTCCGCCGCTATAAGCGAAAATTTTCGAATCGAACGGCGCGGTGAAACGTATGCTAAACCCGTCAACGTGTCAAAATATTTATTGAGAAACGTTAGTGGGACGACACACTACCAGCCGTTTAGACAGTACAGTAAAACACACCTTGCCGTCTACACAGAGATAATCAGTACGGTGTAACAAATTCTATGAGAAGTGACAATCGAATTAATTATTTGTTAGCACAAGTCATGGATGTTTACTGATATACACAAGATCTAAATCACTTATTTGAGAATCATTTGCAATATGTGAGTTATGTCATGTGTTATCAACATAATATTTTTATAATATTTAGAAAAATATATTTTTTCATCTAACTGTTTATTATATTTTGCATTAAACTAAATACAAAATTAATTATTAAAAAGAAAAAAATATTTTTTTCTTTTTAAGTACATTTCTATCTATTATCTATGTCATATAGTTATTTTCAGTAGTATCAAAGACCGTAGTTTCGAGTTTTGTCAAATTTAACATAATGTATAAAACAATAATAAATATAATATTGACAGAAAATTAAATACATAATTAAAGGAAATAATTTAAAACAAAACTTAAATACAAAAAATTAAAGATCACAAATTAAATAATATTAGAGATATAGCCTGCTATTTGATCCGAAGAGATATAATTTATCATATTGATCATTTGATAAATTACGGAGACAAAAAAATTCATATGGTCTGAGAAAATATATTCAATCATAATGGCCAATTTATATTCACGAAGGCAAACCTACTACATAATTCTCTGATCGTGAAGGCATAGCCTATGATAACAATCAGTTAGAGAAAATGCAATATCTATGATCCAAAAAATAAACAGAAAAAACAGAGCCTATCTCACTAGAGCCTATCTCACTGAAACAATAATAAAAATAAATAAATTAAATAATTAAATATATTGACAACATAAATTAAACCTCACATTATTGGTATAAGAACATTTATATTAATTACAAGTAATGATCTTATTTATATAGGGAAGATGTGCACAAGTCTAAGTCGGTGAAGACCAGATATTTCACAAGGAAATATTAAACTAATGGTGAAAGGATAATCACTGTATTATCTTTTAGCACTTCTATTGATTATTCATCTCGTATTATGTATTGGTTCTTTAAAACCTTTGTCATGGAAACATCCAGTGGAATAAAAATCATAACGAGGAAAACGAAATACATTGGACAAGAATGATGGACATAGTTTTTTCTTCATATGTCATGTAAATGGCACATTGTGATACCATAGACATATTTTGGGGATATTGTAGTGGAAAACTCTTTTGTGAACAAGTCAGTTGGTTTATCGCATGAATGTATATACTCGATGTCCATTTATTGATTTTTCTCGAGTACTCGTATGTAGGAGAAAAATCTTGGAGGAATATGCTTTGTTATGTTGCTCTTGGTATAAACTTCTTTGAGTTGAGGGACACAAGCCAGATTATAATCAAATACCTTTGTAGGTTCCTTCTTGGTAACTATTATGCTCGCTTTGTGTACGTGATGACTCATTGACCTAATCTATACACATTATTGACATGTTTCGTGAAGAGTTTGTTTATGGAAGGCAACGAAATCACAATTCACCAATTGTAGAAACGTATATGGTTTGCGATGAAGCTTATGAGGATCTGATAAATATCATGCATCAGCAAAACCAACCATATTAAACTTGGGGTTTATAAGATTAAATCAATCTTAAACAATTGTACTTTGGAGATAACATAATATATGTTTTATACCGTTCCAATGCCTGATGGCATGAGAAGAACTATATCTTGCTAGCAAGTTAGTAGCAAAAGCAATATCAGGTTTAGTAATTTGCAAGATACATATGTCCATTGATAGCACTCATATAAGTTACTTTTGGACCTAATATCTCTTTGCTATCTTCCTAGGGACTAAAGGAATCTTTTTCAATATCGAGAAATATATTTACCATTGGAGTACTCAAATGAGTCACTTTATCCATATAAAAGTGTTTCACTATCATTTTCATGTAATTTGATTGACACAAATATTCTTTCTCGGAAATGCTCAATCTGGAGCCTAAAATAAAAAATAATTGTCTTTTTGAGATCTTTCATTTCGAACTCTTCTTTCTTAAGAGTTCGTGCATCATCAACCTCCTTTTGAGTTCCAAATTATGTTCAGTTAATCCACGTATACAACAATGATCACAAAAGCAGACGACAATTTCTTAATAAAAACGCATGGTCATATCACATTACTCATATATCACTTTTTCAAAAGATTTTTATTTAAGAGATTGTACCACATGCGCCCGGATTACTTTAATTCATATAGTGATCATTGTAATTTGACTGCAAAGTCTCTCTAGATTTTGTTCTCAATGCTTCCGACATTTCACTTAGTATCCAGTGATTCATATAAACATATTGTCATCACATCCATAAGATGCATTTCAAGATTTTTAAAATGTCGCTAGGCTCATCAAAAATCTGAATGTAATTGCATCCATTATTGAGGAAAACGTAACGTTTTCTTCAAATAAATTTCTAATCTTTGAGGAAAAGCTTGGGCAACAAGTCGGGCTTTATATTGTGTTACCTCATTCTTTTCATTTACCTTTCTCATGAATACTCACTTCTACCCAACTATATTTATATTCTCAGGTGTTATTACTATAGATCCAAAGACATTCTTTTTATTCATGAAGAGTAACTTAGTTTGTATTGCTATCTTCCACTTCTCTATGTCATGTATTTTCTGAAATTCTAATATGGACCTTGGATATAGATCATCACTTTCATTATCTATTTCTTTGGACACAAGATAGAGAACTTTCTATCAACAATCTTTATCATATTTCTTATCACTACAAGAAAACGTGACCATAACGACCACGAATTACGACCACAAATGTGAAGTCGTAAATTTACGTCTCTATTACAACTAACATACGACCAAAAAATATTTCGACGTCATCTGGTCATAACTTTACTATTAAATCTTTTAGTTGTAAAGTAGACGTCAATTTACATATGCTTTACGACCAAATTTAGATTTAGTAGCAAGTTTGGTGTGGTGGATAAAAATTCTGCACGGAGGTACACCAAATTTGAACCCTACATATTGGCTTCGCAAGCATACCAAGTTTGTTTTATTCCATACCCGAGGATCAGACAATCGGGTATATCTTGGTTAGCCGCTATAAAAGTTACACCTCGGGCCGAGTATCTGATGAACTACCGCCTTTACAAGAAGATGTTGTAACTGAAGTAGCCGTTCCTGAGCAAGTTACTGATCATATTTTACTTGTTGATCCGCAAAATCTAGGATATGAAGAACTTCCAGACAATGCAATTACGGACGAAGCCAACGAAGATGAATTTGAAGAAAATGATGATGTGGATGATGTTTCTGATGATGAGTGATCAAGTTTGTTTATGTACTGTTTAATTCTAGTAAAATGTTTAATCAATAATTATGTTTGCAAAATTATGAACTTATTTGAAATCATTGTAGTTATGGGGTTAAGGAGAGTATGTAACTTTAGATGTTTGGGGTTTCGATTTTAGGGTATAAAGACATTTTGGAGGCTAATTGGTCATAAAGCAACTACTGCATTACGACCACATTTCATTTTGGAGGCTAATTGGTCGTAAGCTTACTACTACGTTACGACTAAATTGGTATGACAGTGGATCCAAATTGATCGTAACACTTTTCAAATTTTCTATAAATAGAGGCCATATGGGTCCACAAAATTTAAAAAAAAAACAAAACAAAAATTTTGTTTGATATATAGATTTTTCTGGAGAAAAAAATTGTATCAATCGAAATATTTGAACCATTAAACCGAGGTTTATCAAAAGGTTTGATAAACCTCTTTAAGCTTTTCGTATTGAACTTGTGGTCTCTAGGTGGTTGTAACCTTTTTTAGTCCCCCTTTAGTCCCACTTTGGTCGTACACACTATTCTCTATCTAGTCGTAAATGGTTTTGGACTCTAATTGGTCGTAAGTTTACGACCACTGAACTACTGTGAGTCCCAAGTTGGTCGTAAACTTACGACCACATAACAACTATTAGTCTCAATGTGGTCGTAATGTTACGACTACCTAACGACCTACATAAAATTCTATATATACAACGCCTTGGCGAAGCAACTTGGTTGCTCTCTCACCTCTCTCTAACAACTGAAAAGCCACCCCAACAGGTATGTTTTTTTTAAAATTTAGGTGGTTAGTTAGGTGATTAGATTAGGTTTGGAATTAGTTTAGGGTGGTAGTCGATTAGGATCATGTTATAATGAAATTAGAATATGTTTATAATTCTTTATAATTATATTAACATCTTTGTGTTTTTTAAATTTTTCAGATTGACGATATTGCAATGAGCGGTAGAAAGAGAATTAGGAACGTGGCGTCCGCGTCCGTCGGGAACTCCTACGCGAGTACTTTTCTCGGACAGTCGTCGTCGAATCATGAAGGTTCGACCTCCGACACATCTTCATCGGGCCAGGGCACTGTCCCGGACAGCCAACTTCCACCGTATGTGCCTCCATCGCCATACAACCCAAACCCAGCTCCCTATTATCCGCAGTTCGAAGATGCGGCTGTATTCTTCCAATATGACAACCCGCCGCCACAGCATCACGATCAGCAGGCTCAGCAGCATCATGATCATCAGCCTCTACACCAGCATCCACAGAAGCAGCCTCCACAGCAGCAGCCTCCACAGCAACAACCTCCTTATCAGCCTCAGGCTCCGCCTCGTGGAGCTGCTCCGCCTCGTGGAGCTACTCCGGGTCCTGGAGCTTCTCTGGCTCCTGCACAGACACATCCAGATTTGCTGGTGCCACCAAATCTTCCACATGCATGATATATAGTGGAAGACATTCTCCAGATGTCGGGCCAACAAGGTTTAGACATCATCGATCCCGATCGACCTCAAGGCACATTTTGGTATGTCACTTAATTAATTGATTATTTCTTTTAATATATATCCATTAATTTTAATAAAATCAGGTCTAAATATATGTCTGGTTTCAAATGTTGTAGGTTTTAAACAGACGGTTGTGTGGGACATAGCGTTGGTGATATCATCAAGGTAAGCTTCTGGGAAGTGCATCTGAACTGGTCTCTTACACCGGAGCACGTTCGCATCACTTTGTTCAAGTGCTTTGCGGTTAGTTTTAAATATTATTTTATTTATTATTGATTTAAAATTTATTAGTTTATCTAATATTTAATTAATAATTTTAATTCATGAATAATATTTTGTAGCAAAAATGGAATTGGTCCCTCGGTGTGAACGAAAAGGTGAAGGAGGGGTTCTATAAGAAGGCTCAGCAACGCCTAAAAAATATTGTTGGCGATTGGAAGGAAAGTTGGAGGGTTAAAGGGGATAATGCAAAAGAATCCTACATCAGAAATGACGTTCAGAATGGCTTGAAGGCTTACTGGAATTTGCATGACTCGATCGCGAGGTCTCTCAAATGCGCGACTGTCCGGATGACCCGTGATGCTGAAGGTAACTTGCCGGTACCTCATACTTCCGGACAGACTCCACACGCGGGGAGGGCTCTACAGATTGTAAGTCTTTACTTGAATTTTTTTTACTTTTTATTAAGTATTGAACGCCTCATGAGTTTAATTAATTAGATTTTTTTTAATATAGGCTGCCAAAGAAGGAGCACCACCATCGCTGGCCCGACTTTACAAGGAAACACATCAGCATGCTGATGGCACTTTCTCGTATCCTAGCAGAGAAGATCAACAACGATGTAGAGGCTCGAATCCAAGATGTGCAGACTCAGCTGACACAAGCAAATCCGGAAGGTACACCGGTCCAGCTTTCCACCATCCAACAAGACAAAAATTTTGAGGAGGTAACGTATTTGATTTTAAAAATTTATTTTTATATAGAATTTTTGATTTTTAATTTAGTGACTAAAATTAATTTATTATTTGAAGGTTGTCCCGAAGAAAATGGGACGTTTAGTTGGGATCGGAACTGTCAACGATGTCCCGAGGGCGAGAGCTGAACACACTGCAAGAAGGGAAGAAGAGTCCTCTCTTCAGAGGGATTTGGCAGCAGCCAACAATATCATAGCCGACCACAACAACAAATTTAAGGCTATGGCAACCTTCTGGGATTTCATGATAAAGTCAACCCCCAACCTCAATCTGACTGTTGCCGCTGCGTGGCAGAATCTATGTGGGAGCTTAAACCCAGGGCCCACTCCAGAAGAGCAGGCGGATTTAGAGAGACGTGCGGATCAGACTAGTTCTGATCTCTTGCACGAGATCAACCTAAACAATTAATTCGGTTTATTTTTTTGTATTCAGAATGTATATTATGAATATTATTAGGTTTATTATGAATATTTTTAGGTTTATTGATTTTCACTATATAATTTGTTTCAATTTATCAAATTTTAAAAATTTTAAAAATGAATAATTTAAATATTTTAATTAACCAAAATATTTCTTAAAAATTAATTGTTTAGTCGTACATTAGTCTCATACTTACGACCAATAAACCTATACGGAAGATGTAAAGTAGTCGTAAGCTTACGACCACATTACATCTATCTAGAGGTTCATTGGTCGTCGAGGTGCAACCAACTTACGACTCAAAGTTACATCTGCTTTATGACCACAATATGTATGTTTCGTTTACGACTAAGGATATTAGTCGTAAAGGTACGACTACTTTACGACCAACGCTTCTGGTCTTACGTTACGACCACACTACGTCTATATGTATATTACGACTAGTGGTTAACGACCAAATGGATTTGGTAGTAATTTGGTCATATATGGAACATTACGACCAAATTACTACCAATTTCATAGTCGTTATGTCCATGTATTCTTGTAGTATATCCATAACTTTCCATTTAAGGCGTAGGTGATGGAAATCTCTTTTTTTGTTCCTTCTCATCATCTAGATCATTTTCTCTATTTGGTTCTTCTTAAACCTTTATCACTTATGTCTTCCAGACATTTTTCATTAGGTTCTTCTGGGTTATTTTACTTTGCTCTTCCAATTTTTTCTTTCAGAGATTTTTATCTTTTGAACTCCATGGCCTCCCCTTTTTAAATGATCCTTAAGTTCATTTATTATGTTACTATCAGTTTTTTCTTTAGGAACAACAACTCTTAATGGAACATTTTTAATGGGTATATATGACTTCAACACCCTTCTTGTATTTGTGAATGCATCTGGTAACTAGTTTACCAAATTTTGCAAATGTAGAATTTTCTAAACTTCCAGCTCACGTTTATTTGTAGGGGATCGAGGTGAAAAAACGATGGCGTATATCATGTCATCTCTTTAGGAGTTTTTCTAATTCCTCTCCCTTATGCTGGAAATTCATCTTTATTAAAAATGGCAATCGACAAACTATGCCATAACATATCATTAGTTACCGGCTCAAAACACCTTATTATACTTAGTGACATATAACTCACATATATTCTCAATCTTATTTGTGGGACCATTTTAGTTCTTGTGGCAGAACTATCAAAAGATAGACCACACACCCAAATACATGAAAATGGTATATATATGGCTCTTGACCACACACCCAAATATACATTAAAAACATTAAAGATAACATATATTTTACAACATGAGATATATATATATATATATATATATATAAAATAGGAAATGTTATCTTCTTCCGGAAGATATTATATCACATTGATATTATTACTCATCAATGTTTTCTGGATCAACCAAAAAGTTTGAGACGTTGAAATGAGTACCATCATTCAAACCATGAAAGATGGCTCGGGTTCATCAGAGATGAATATCAGAGATTAAGTTTGTTTCACCTCTTTTCTCTTTTGCCATTTGAAATTCTCTATACAAATCGGCTAAAGATATTTGCATACAAAAAACACATACCCAATGACCTTTATGCCGCATTTGTAGCAAAGTTTTTTAATTTCTTTTCTATCTTTTTTTTGTCAACAAAAGGTACAGATCACATGGATTCTGTAAACCACCCTGGTAATTCTGCATCCATATGAACGACTGAGGACGTTTGTTTCCTAGCACTTCTTGCAAGGTTGTCCGCCCTACTGTTCGCCGTTCGTGGTATATGAATGATCTCTGAGTGGATGAAGCTGGTTTGGAGATGATTTATGTCTTCCAAATAAGTCGCAAAGGCTGGCCAATCTTCTGGTTCCGACACCATCTTCACCAGTTGTAAGCAGTCCATTGCAAAGGTAACATGATACTAATGTAGTTTCGTCATACTTTCCATTGCCCAAATGAGAGCCTCTATCTCTGCATGTAGAGGTGAAAGAGTAGCTCGAATGTTCCTTGCTCCCATTAGACCCTCAAAACTTTCTAATGTGCTATACCAACCTTGTCCCGAATACACGTCGTGTTCTTTCCAGGAACCATCCGGAAAACACCACCTTCCTGGAATTGTGGATAGGGATGATGTATGAACAACTGTAGATTGAGCATCATTCCTGACCATAGAAGCCTGAGCTTCAGTCCATAGTAATGCTTCGGTCTCCGCCAGATTGAGTGTTACTCGGGGGTCTATACCAAATTACTAAAGGTTTTGTTATTTCTTGCTTTCCAAAGATACCATAGTATCCAAGCAAAATGATGATCCTCCAGATTCGGTGAAACTCTCCAAAAAAGGTGATTCATATTTGTAAAGAGAGAACTAGTTGGAAAAAAATCCGGATTCGATGGGATCTTTGACAGTGCCCAAACCTGTACCGCAGGAGGACATTCAAAAACACATGGTTTATTGTTTCCTCATCTGCTCCACACCGTACACACTGAGTGTTCCCTTACTGTTTCTATCATCCTGGTCACTTTCATTTATGTGGAATTTCTGATCAGTTTTTTTATTATAGGGACAATAACTTCTTCTTCGCCCTCTTCCACGACTACGATAGCGGTTTATACCGTATCTGCATCATCTTCCTTCTTAATCATTATAACTAGAAGATGTAACATTCACTTTAGGGAATATAGCAGATTCAGTGGGATGAACATGATGGTTTAACGTCATAAATTGATTATTCTGATCCACAACATGGATTACTTGTATCAACTCCGAGTAGCGGGTATATCCATTCGCCAGATATTGTTAGTAATACGTTTCTAAGATGGAACATGGAGAGAGTTTTCTTAATCATATCATAATCAATTATTTTTCTCCACACAACATTATCTTTCATGTAATTTTGAACACCACAAAACTATATTCACTAACTTTTTGTAAGATCACATATTTCTGGTGAACAAACCTCTCTATAGAGATTTCCAAAGATCCGCATGATATTCTTTCATAATATACTTATCTCTTAAACTATCAAGTATGTGGTGTCGTAAAAATATCATAGTTTTTGCCCTTTTCTCATCTAACACCATTGTTGAATTATCGATGGTTTATAAAAGTCCGCTTTCTCTTACATGCATCTTTGCACCACCCATGCCATATAATTATTTCCAATAATATCAAAGATAATAATTTCAAGATTTGTCAAATTGGACATGATAATTGTATTCATAAAACATTAATATAAAAACTTAATAAAGACATAAATTTAAATTCATATTTTAAAGACAAGAATTTAAAAGTATAAATTAAAGATAAAGGAAGAACGTGTGCACGTGGCGTGAGACTGGGGATCATTGCTTAATATGCGGAGAGGGAGAGATCGTTGGCCAAAAGTTTGATAAGGTTTCATTAGATTTTGTTGGTATATTCATTTTAGAATTTAAATTGAAATTAAAAGAAATATGGTTTGGCCTAGAAATAAATAACTAAAACTTGTTCCAAACTTGTTCCAACAAATTCTTATTTTACCGAGATGATCGGACGATAGCGGCAGTGCGCGCGCATTGATTGTTTGATGTGTCCTTTGAACTGATACAATAACATGTCTATCTATATGCACCTCAACTTTCTTCCTCATGACTGATATGGGACTCTGCACTTTGCCATTTTTTTTTATTTTGTGACAAACTTTTTGACTTTACAATGTGTGAAGCATGAGTCATTCCTTTCACATATTAACTAAAGGTCAATGACTTTTAACTGATCCAACAATCCTTCACATGAATACAAATGACTTTAAACATATGAATACTCAATTGAATCAATATACTCTATAGGCTCTAGTGACTAAATTGATACGAGTGATTATACTAACATAACTTTTAGGAGTTTGCGAAAGTTCATTGTATTCGAGTTGGTAGCAGTTTTAAGTAGGTCTGAGAATTTAATTCATAATCTGCAGGCCCCGCCCTGTTTGATTCGTCGTGGGGCGGGTGCATGTCAAGGATTTAAAAATTAAATCACGGGTGAAAATGCGGGTCAGATCTATTTTATGTGGGGCGTGTGCGGGTTGGTCGAAATTGAATCACCAGAACCCGCCAAGAAAAAGTAACTTTTGTTAAAAAAAAGAAAAAAGAAAAAATAATTAATAATTATATATATATATATAAATTTAATTATAAATATACTATTTATATATTTTTGAAAAAAAATTATTATTTAAATAATTATCCACGGGTCCCATGGTTACCCGCAAAATTAAGCAGGATAGGTGCTGGTGTAATATTTTGTTCTTATGGGTCATGCATATCAAATCTTCGAGTCATAAATGACTTAACCCACATCGGGGCGGGTTTGACCCCCTTCCCAGCACTAGTTTTAAGCATTGGAACACTCATAATTAATATATGTTGGGTTTACTTTATCACGAGGTGAACATGATATCTTGAACCACCTAGTGTTTTATGTAGACCAAAACAACAACTATAATGAAGCGTCGTTTTCTCAGATAACTTAGTTCTCTATTGTATTTATTTTGGCCCTGAAATTTTCTTTGTTTTCATGAATGGACTTAGAGAATATAGACTTATATTTATTCTATTAAAAACGACTCTATTTCACACTCTTTGGATGATTGACCGTGACAGTTATTGAGTAATACTTTTCAAAGCAATTGAATCATTAAAATCTAATGCTTATCATTCTCACATTTGATAGCACTTTTATCATCTTACAAGATTATAGTGTCGAAGTGGTCTTCGTAGATTTTGTTTTATTTTCTTTACTTTGAACCTACTTCTTGGGATCTTCAGTCATGGATAGGTTTGGCAACCTCATTTTATAGGCTTTAAATACCTTTGAGGATTTGGCAAAACACCTTGTGGCAAACATTTAGTAAATGAATCTGCGAGGTTATCAGCCGATATGATTTAATCTATTGTGATTACACCATTTGAGATTGGTTGCCTAACGGTTTATGTCATTGTCCGATTTGACATGATTTACCATTTTAGAGATTATTTTGAACCTGAGCTA
Organism: Moricandia arvensis; assembly: GCA_905132765.1. NCBI lineage: Eukaryota > Viridiplantae > Streptophyta > Magnoliopsida > Brassicales > Brassicaceae > Moricandia > Moricandia arvensis. The sequence continues at coordinate 21,313 of CAJHQP010007191.1, forward strand.
TAGATGATTGACTATCACAATGTACCTGTATAATTGATACAAGTTTCTCCCACATAGTAATATCTTCCAAAAAAATTCTAACCCATTCAGTTTTTTCCGCTGCTTTGTCTAAGGCTATGAACTAAGATTTCTTGGTGGATTTAGCTAATACTTTTTGTTTGGTAAATTTCTACGATATTGTTACCCTTCCTGGTATAAAGATATACTTACTTAGGAATTGTGAGTTTTTTTGAATCTGATATCTAGTTAACATCAATGTATCTTTCTAAGACTGTTGGTTCTTTACCATAGTGAAACCCAAAAGTTTTAGCACTGCACAAGTAATTGAGTATTCTCGTTATAGCTTTATGACCTTGATTAGTTGTATATCGACGCAATACGTTTACTATGTGCTCTAGATCTAGACTAATACAATTGGTCAAGTACATTGGACTTCTGATCACACATACATACTCATTTTGTGATAACGCTTCCCCCAAAATATTTGTCAAGTGAAGTTGGGGATCTAACAGAGTTTATTCCATGTTGTCGTTTGAGCATAATGAGATTGGGAGATAATCATGTTTGAAATTCTTGTGATTATAATCCCGATAATAACATCTACTAATCACATATCTTTCATGTCAAATTTTCCTTTGAACATTTTGTTTGGTTTATTGATTATATCTTTATTGCTTTTAATAATGAACTAATCGACATATAATCATAACAAAACATACATGTTTTGGTACTTTCTAGTATATGCATTTATCGCATTCAATAAATTTTAAACCATTTAACATAATTGTGTTATCAAATTTTCATGCCATTGTTTAGGAGCTTCTTTGAGCCCATAAAGTGACTGTACAATTGGGCATAATTTTTTTTTCTTGTCCGGGAATGATGAAACCCTTCAATTGTTTCATGTAATTCTTTTTTTTTCCAAATTCTTTTTTAGAAATGCGGTTTTAACATCCATTTGATGGATTTCTAGGCCTATTAATGCTGCATTAGTTATCATTAGCCTTGTTGATTTTATACTTGTTACCAAAGAATAAGTGTCAAAGTAGTGCAAGCCTTCTTTTTCTCGGAATCCTTGAACTATAAGCATGCTTTGTATTTATCATGTTCCATCATGTTTCAATTTTTGTTTGAAGATCCATCTACACCCTAATGCTTTGCAACCTTATGATAAATCCGTTATATACCATGTATAGCTTTTCATAATGAAATTGAATTATATAAAAACATATAATTTCTGTCACATTTTTTGCCACATATTATTTTTATTTTACCAATGATTCAAAAGTGTTGAATATTTCTTGTAAAATAGGCAAGATGTTTGTTTTTCTTGCAAAATTTTGCATTTTCGTAATGTAAACATGAAACATTTACTATGGTGTGATTTCACAATAAATTTGTAATGAAACTGTAACAAATATTCATTATTGTAAAAATATTGCAATAATCTTATCAAGTTATTTACGAAAGTGGACGTTGCAATTTTTTCTTCCAATATGACTATTTTCTTGTAGTGTTCGTTCCAAAACAAAGCGTCTGGTGTACATATAGATTTTTCGGATCATTTTAATCTTAAAATACCATCAAGAAATCTTCACCAAAGATTCTTCCTTTCAAGCTCTTTTTCTCTTTCTAGGTTCATCTTCTGTTTCATTTTCTGAAGTATCATTTACAAAAGTATCGACATTTGTCTTATTTTTTTAAGACATTGCCATCGTCTCTTTCTTCTCGTGTTCGTTTCAAACATTTGTCCTTGCACATAAATATATTCTCAAAGAAAGATGGATTTCTTGATTCGATGATTGTATTTTCATGAAAGTCTAATATTTCAGATTTATGTACCAGAAATTGATATTCACTACTATTATGTGTATATCCGATGAAAATGCAATCCAATGTTTTAGGTCCAATGCGGTACCGAAACTTTTGCCCAGCACCCCCCATACACATTCACACTTTGAGGTATTTATACGAAGGTAAATTACCTTTTCAAAATTCATATGATATTTTGCGAGTTACTATGTGCGAAATTTTGTTCAGGATATAATTAGTGGTAAGCAGTGTTGTGTTTTGGGGTAACCCAAATGCATGTAATATTGCATTCATCATATCTTTTAGAGTTCGATTTTGTGTCCCACAAACTTTATTAGATTATGGTGAATAAGGAGCATTAGTTTGGTGGATTATGTCATGTTCTTTACATATTGCATTGAAGTGACCATCATACTCACCTCCTCTATCGCTTTTAACTATCTTTAGAACCACCATACTATGACCTTCAATCTTGGAGACTGCAATGTTCCCCAAACTTCTATTCAGTTTTGCTCCTCTGATAGGTGCTGAAGATCGCCATACTGGTGCAAATGTAGGTGGTGGCTCATAGATCATACCACCATTCCTTAAGGTCGCTGTCTCAACCATTTTGACCACAATCACCACTGCCCAAAGGTCCTCTCAGTGAGATTGGCTTGAGTCTTTGAATCTTTGATCTTGTTCATAAACATCACTCTTTTGTTCGATTTTATTGTAGTAGTAACATTTTCCTTGAACTTTTTCACATTTTCTTCAACAATTTTCTTCCTGAATTTGTTCCAAAAGATCTCAAAGATCCGACCATTTTGGAAGGCGTTGAAGGAGAATTCTCCTTTTCCTTTCGTTTTCCTTTCAACTCGCCCATGTTGACACTATGCTCTTAAGTGATGAGCCTTTCAGGATTTTGGTTCTTGGATCCCATCTAAAACCTCATGATGACGTTTTCAAGACTCATATTTTTTTGTGCTTCAGGTAGTTTTTAAAGTTAGCTACCCTAGAGAGTTTCTCGATGAAGTAGAGAGTTGTGAATGTCTAACAACTGGAAATTTTTTCAACATCAATTTTATAGCACAAAAGCTGCAAAGCTTCAATTTGATTCATGTTGGGTTTTGAATGCACCATTCTGAAGTCAAGAAATTTTGCAATTGCAAACTTCTAGTAGCCATCGTCGTCACCTCTTTACTTCTTGTCCAACAATCTCTATAGCTCTTTCGCCATGAGAATCTTACTGTAGACTCGGTACAATGGGTCAATGAGGCAACCCAAAATCCATCTATTGTAGAGGAAGTTAGATTGTGACCATATCTCAGTACTCCCAAGAGTGTGAACATCGTCAATCATGTGAGGCACAATGGGCTTGTCTTCCTTTGTGAATTTATCTAACTTCATTGTTGTACGTAAGAACAACTTCTTCTACCATGTTTTGAAGCTTTTGCCATCGAATTTGTTTGGCATCAATCATGTAGTAACCGCAGTAGGTAGAGCCGGAGGAGTTGGGATTGCAATCCGGGCACTTGTGGTGCGTTCAGTTGAACTCAGTGGATAAAGACCAGCACCTAATAGGTTACGGCACACAGTTTCATCGGTATATCTGCTTTATGCGGTGGTTGTTGTTGTTGTTGTTGTTCTAGCGCTTGTTACGGTTGCATCAGCTTGGGTTTGAGAAGTATTTTGTGGAGTTTTATCATCAATGATGTTGATGATATCATTAGTAATCTATTTAGAAAAGAATAAACAAGATTAGTGCACCGATAAGAAACAACAAATTATTTATAGAAAATAATTATATTTATATAAAATAATTATTTTATATAATTCATTTGGTACTTTTTGGAGATCGCTAAAGAGCGTTCTTAATTAAAATACATGAAAATAAGTGAAGACATGTTTTGCAAAATCACTCGCAAACATTCACATAAACGATAAACGATATGTATTAGTATTTTGATTGTTTCACAAACTCGTTTTAAGAAAACGTTCTTGGAAACAAATTGTTTTTAGAACATCTTAAGATTAGTATATCAAAAAAAACTTACTGCAGATGTGCTACAGGGCAAAATGTAAATAACTTTAAGATGAGCAAAAAATATTTCGTGGATGTGCTAAAAGCAAATCGCAAAAACAAGTTTAATATAAAACAAAAGATGTTACATAAATCTTTGAAAATCGTTTTATGAAAACATTTTGAAATTCAATCCAATTTAAGCTTATAATAGAAATGATAAAGAGTTAAGATTGTAAAAGCTGAGAAATCGAATTTAAATAAACTATTAAATAAAAACGATAATAAAGAAATATAAAAAAGAAAGACAATATAATTGACCCAACAAATTTTCCCCTTTGCTCTCCGTTTGTGTTGTACCCAGATGGTGAGGAAATCGCACGTGAAGCTAGCAATATCAAATGGTTCGTAAAATTGAACGGTAGATCAGATAAAACGTTGTATCTAAGTTTGGCGAAATAATAACAGGAGTTGAAGACTTTTCTTATCCATCATTTTCAGGATTCATTCTTATTAGCTACTCCTATATATAAGTCAATTGAAGTGTAGTAGATATATAAATGAATTTTAAAAAAATTTGAACATACAATTCAGAATCTGAGGACGAAAATATTTCAACGATTTCTCTTTTAGTTTTCTTGGGAATTAGTTTCTTGGAAAGGAGGATAAATAGTAGGAACGTGTGTGTGTGGTGAGGCGATGAAAATAATATCTTAAAGATACAAACAAAACATGCCACCTTATCTACATGTATTACAAGGTAAATAATAAAATGCAGAAATGAATACTTGAAATGAAGTAAAACATTAGAAAAAGAAGAAATAAGATGAGAACTCTCTTGTGCTCACACCACACACCACCATTATCATTTTCCTCAAGATCAATTTCCAAAACGAAACATCTAGATCGAAAAACCCTAATCCCTAACAACAACAAACTCAGATATGAGTCCAGGCTCCACGCCAGCCCTAAGGGGTTTCAACCTTCTAGAAACTCTGACAAAGCTGGCAAGTCAGACCCGGACCCTGAAGACGACCCGCCTATACCTCAAGAAGTGTTCGAGAGGATGATGGGGAGGATCGTGGTATCGGTGGGTACACCACTGGGTTTGGGAGTGGCAATCTTGAAATTACTTGATGTTTTAAAGGATAGAAACGTCTGGGACGTGCCTGTGTGGGTTCCATTCTTCACCACGCTTGTGACCTTTGGTGCGTCTACTCTTGGGATCGCGTACGGGAGCTTGTCCACAAACTTGGACCCGACCAAGACTAACTCTATTTTCGGACTTGAAGAGGTAAAGGAGAACTGGGTAGAGATGTGGAAAGAAGATCAGTAATACTGTTGATGTTTTTGCCTCTTGGCATTTGTATTATTAATCTATACTCTTTTGGTTTGATTCTGATTTTTTTCTTCTTGTGTGTGTGGTTGTAACAAAGAATGAAATACGTTTTGATTCGTGAGACAAGAAACATGACTACGACATTTGTTTGAGGAATTTCAGATTATAATCAAATCTAAATCCTTAGATTCTTCCTCGATTCTAGCTGTCTTATCCAAACCGATGCTTAGAACTTGATTTAAGAGAATGATAAATGATAACGGTAGTCCAGATTTCAGTTTTATTTGGGGTTATTCAATTTTCCATAGTGTGTTTTTGGTTATTCGTGATATGCTTCGGTTTGGTATGATGTATATCGGTTTTGTTTCGGATTCAGATTTTGATAAAATATTTGCTTAAAATTTTTATGTAGGTAACACACGAGAGTGGTCTAGTGTTAAGCGAATTTTAGAGATATCTGAGTTTTTGAAATAATTTTATGACACTAAGCCCGTGTGGCTATAAATATGGAGTTATGCTTTGGTATCTTTTGAATACCCGAAAAATAGGTTCATTCGTGAGGTTTACTTTTTTTAGTGACTAGTCTAGTTTTTTTTCAAGTTTAGGACACCCTCAGGTTAATAAACAAAATAAGTTTAGTTTTTCTCTCTGGTTTGAAGATGATTTCAATATTTCGGTATATCAAATAATTCCGATTGATTTGGTTCATACCGGCTTGGTTTGGTTTGGTCGTTCATATTTAGAAACTACTTTTGCTTTTTTTTTTTCCTTTTTTGAAATGAAACTTATTCTTGTTGGAGATGGGCCTAGCACAAAGCCCATTAACTGCTAGGCCCAAAATCAGGCTCAGCCCATTAAGAAAGTGATGACTCAACATGAAGACAAATTAGTACTTTCACTATAAATAGGAGATGTCAGAGTCAGAGAAAGGACATCCTGAAACGTCAGAGAGACCATAAAGAGTCTAAAGCGACCTCTCTTCTTTAAGAGAGCTCGATTTCGACTACCAGAAACTACCAGAAAAGTCCGAGACGACCTCCCCTGTCCAGGACGAGCTCGTCTCCGACTACCAGAGAGAATTCATTTAGACATTGTTGTTTAGACGATCTCTTTAAAGTTCTTGTAATCTCCGAGTTTGTTTATTCCTGATTATTAATACGAAAGTCTCCGATCCTTTACATTTCCTACCTCATTTTCATTATCGTCCGGATATGGATTCAACAATTGGCGCCCACCGTGGGGCCGGAGATTCTTCACTACCTCAGGACAACTCGGCGATTACAGAACCCACAATGCAACCAGACGCTCGGACTTCTGCAAACGCCAGCATTCTGGAGACGACGAGCTCGCCCCATCTAGGCGCGACGACCTCGCCCAATCCGACCAGCACCGAGGTCCACATCGGAGCGACGACCTCAGTCCATCCGACGAATGCAGAGATTCATCCAGCTATGACGACCTCACTTCATCCGATCATCGCTGAAATATCTCACATAGCGACGAACGAACTCCAGGTGACCGATCAGGGAGCAGCTAAACAATCGGTCGTCTCAGCGCAACTAGCGACCAACGAGGCCTCCGCGCCAGTCGCAGCTCCATCGCAAACATCAGGCGCAGAAGCAGCACATCTTAATCAACCAGATATCTCCTTAATCTTTCAAACACTTCTGGGGAGAATTGACGAGCTCGCTCGGGGAACTGCTAGTCGCTTCGATGAACTCGCCCATTCCCAAATCGCGTGCAACAACCGCATCAACGAACTCCAGTCTGTCGACATCGGCACTTCAAGGTCGCGACAAATCGAAGTCACGCCGCAATTACAGCGAGTACTTTTCAACGAAACAGTAACACCAGTCACAGAACCAAGACAGCAGTGTTCACAATCGCTCGACAACCAACATAACCAAGCAGCTCGTTTCCCGCAAGCCACCGACAGAGAGATCCAACATAGAGACGAAGTGATCGAGGGGATGAAGGTCCAGTTACAATGTATGACTTCCAAAGTTCATCAGGCTATCAGCGCCGCACCAGAGATCGACCGCGTGCTCCGCGAAACTCAAAACACGCCATTCTCTCGTCGCATACTTAGCATTCCCATCCGACATCCCGGAAAGATTAAACTTCCTACATACGATGGAACGACCGATCCAAGGGAATATCTTACCGCCTTCAGCATCGCAATAGGGAGAGCGAATTTTCTACCAGAAGAACGCGATGCAGGTCTCTGCCAGCTGTTTGTGGAAAACCTAAATGGTCACGCCTTAAATTGGTTCTCGCGTCTGGAAGCTAATTCCATCGACAACTACAACCAATTATCAACGGCATTCTTGAAACATTACTCCATGTTCATTCAGCAGAACACTTCGAATGCCGACCTTTGGACGCTCGCTCAGGGACCTACTGAAACCCTCCGTTCATACATAGAAAAATTCAGGAGCATTGTATCTCGCATTACTGTCCTCGATGAAGCATCAGTCTTGGCACTCCGCAACGGTCTTTGGCATGAAGTCGCCTTTCCGCAAAGAACTCTTCAAAAATAAGACGCAATCCTTAGAGGACGCCCTCCACCGAGCAATGTCTTTCATTGAAATCGAGGAAGATAAGGCCGCATTCGCCAAGAAGTACTCTGCCACAAGAACATCTTCCAAAGCAAAGGAGTCCAACGATCATCACGAGCCACGCCAACACTACGACAAAGCCTACAAAGACGATAAAAATAGAAAAGCTGCTGCGTCCTATCAAATCAGTGATCAACCGTCTGGTCGCTCGAAACCGTCCCGCGATGATCATTATTCCAAAGATTCTCGACCATACTGCGACTTCCATAAGTCTTCAACACATCAGACCAGCGAGTGCCGTACCTTACAAGACCTGTTATTAAGTCGATTCATGAAAGATCAGCGCGACTCAGAGTCAGCATCAAAGAGCAAAGATCAACAAACCGACAAGCAACACAAGAACGAGGGCGAGCGCTACCGCGATGTTCTCGACGAACGCCACCAAAGGAAACGATCTGACACGGAAACTGCCAAACGAACGCGTGATGAAACAAACAACGACCAGACGCGAGAGAGGACCCCGCCTCCTCGCCGCCGGATCAATGTCATCATGGGAGGCCTTCAAACTTGCAAAGATTCCGTCCGATCAATCAAGGAATACGAGCGCAAAACCATTACGGCGCAAAAATGGGAAAGTAACGTCGGTGACGAATTCAAAGAAGAGAACAAGATTACCTTCTCAGAAAGCGACACAGATGGACTCGACAAGCCACACAACGACCCCCTCGTCGTTGAGCTTAGAATCGGTGATTGCGAAGTTACACGCGTCTTAATCGACACCGGCAGCTCTGTTGATCTAATCTTCACCGAAACACTCCAGCGAATGGACGTCAAAGAGTACGAACTTAAACCTTGCAAAAAACCGTTAACAAGTTTCGCTGGCGACACAACAATGACGGTAGGAACCGTCAAGCTACCAGTCTATGTCGCAGGGATCACCAAGATCGTTAAATTCGTAGTCATCGACAGCCCGGCAATCTATAATGTCATCCTTGGAACGCCATGGATCCACTCAATCAAGGCAATACCGTCAACATACCACCAGTGCGTCAAGTTCCCCACACCTACCGGCGTCTATACACTCAAAGGAGATCAGCGACTATCACGAACATGCTTCATCACCGAGCACAAACTACGAAAGTCATCACGCACATGCCTGATGGCCCAAAAGGGAGACGAACCACCAATCATTGAGGATACTGTGGCATACAATTCAGTCGAGCAAGTTAACATCGACATAAAGGATCCAGCACGCTGTGTAAATATCGGAGCCAATCTACCTGATGAATTCAGGGAACAGCTTGTCAGCTTCCTTCAATCCAACGTGTCAACTTTCGCCTGGACAACAGAAGATATGCCAGGAATCGACCCTTCTATCACTTGTCACGAGTTACACGTCGACCCAGTCTACAAACCGATCAGACAAAAACGGCGAAAACTTGGCCCCGAGCGATCACGAGCAGTCAACGAAGAGGTCGAGCGCCTTACCAAAGCAGGTTCCATCACAGAAGTCCGCTACCCGGATTGGCTCGCAAACCCGGTCGTCGTCAAGAAAAAGAACGGAAAATGGCGCGTATGCGTCGACTTCACCGATCTCAACAAGGCATGCCCCAAAGACAGCTTCCCACTCCCTCACATCGACCGAATAGTCGAGGCAACAGCAGGAAACGAGTTACTCTCTTTCATGGACGCCTTTTCAGGATATAACCAAATCTTGATGCACCCAGACGATAGAGAAAAGACAGCATTCATCACAGATAGAGGAACGTACTGCTACAAAGTCATGCCATTTGGACTCAAAAACGCTGGAGCTACTTACCAACGGTTAGTCAGCCGCATGTTCGCTGAACAGCTCGGCCACACGATGGAAGTCTATATCGACGACATGCTTGTCAAATCCCTCATCGCCAAAGATCACATCATGCACCTCACAACATGTTTCGCCAGTCTTAATGAGTACGGAATGAAGTTGAATCCTACCAAGTGCACTTTCGCCGTCACGTCCGGAGAGTTCCTAGGGTACATCGTCACAAAAAGAGGAATCGAGGCTAATCCGCGAAAGATCACCGCCATTGCCGACCTACCTTCTCCAAAGAACACAAGAGAAGTACAACGCTTAACCGGACGCATCGCCGCACTAAACAGATTCATCTCACGATCAACCGATAAGTGCCTCCCCTTCTACCAACTACTAAGGAACAACAAACGCTTCGAGTGGGATGCTAAATGTGAAGATGCTTTCACCCAGTTGAAAGAATATCTTTCAACTCCACCAATACTGGCGAAACCAGAAGACGGCGAGATTTTATATCTATATATCTCCGTTTCAGCTTCCGCGGTAAGTAGCGTACTTGTCCGTGAAGACCGTGGTGACCAACGTCCCATATTTTACACCAGCAAAATTTTTGACGACGCCGAAACACGATATTCGCCACTCGAGAAACTCGCCTTAGCCGTTGTGGTCGCAGCCCGAAAACTCAGGCCCTATTTTCAATCGCATACAGTTCACGTGTTAACTAATCATCCACTGCGGTTAATACTTCACAGTCCAAGTCAATCAGGACGAATGGCCAAATGGGCGATTGAATTGAGCGAATATGACATTGAGTACAAAAGCCGCACAAGCGCGAAGTCTCAAGTCCTCGCTGATTTTCTGACAGAGTTACCCCCATCACAAAACGACGGCGACCTCAACACAAGAAGCTGGTGTCTATACGTCGATGGTTCTTCTTCAAGAAACGGATCTGGAGTTGGCATCCGACTCATTTCACCAACAAGCGAAATTATCGAACAATCTTTCCGTCTTGCTTTTCCCGCTTCTAACAACGAAGCCGAATATGAAGCTCTTATTGCCGGACTTTGCCTTGCAAAAGCCGTCGGCGCAAATAAGATAGACACATTCTGCGATTCTCAACTCGTTGCCAACCAATTCAGCGGTGAATACGAGACTCGAAACGACCGAATGGACGCCTACTTACAAGTCGTCCAGAAACTTTCCAAAGAATTCGATAATTTCAGCTTAACGAAAATACCCCGCAGCGATAATTCGTCCGCCGACGCCCTCGCAGCTCTGGCATCAACCTCCGACCCGACTCTCAAAAGAATGATCCCGGATGAAAGCATCGACAATCCCAGCATCGAACTAGCAAAAGGAGTTCTCATCGTCAACGATCGTCATGAAGGTGAAGAAATCTTCGATGAAATAAACGAACAAATCCCAGAGGAAAACGAAGAAATAACAGAACCAACCGACTGGCGCGACGAGATCAGACTCTACATCTCCGACGGCATCACGCCAAACGACCGATGGGCAGCTCGGCGCTTAAAAGCACGTTGCGCAAACTATGTCCTACATAACGACACACTATTCCGATGGAGCGCGACCAAAGCACTTTTACGTTGCATACATGGCAAAGAAGTCAAATGGGTCCTTGGAGAAACACACGAGGGTGCAGGCGGTAATCACTCAGGAGGTCGCGCACTGGCCGTAAAAATCAAACGGCACGGGCATTTTTGGCCAACCATGGTCGCCGACTGCGAAAAATTCGTGGCCAAATGTGAGAAATGCCAGCGTCATTCACCTATGAATCATCTCCCGACCGAATTACTCGCGACAACCACAGCGCCATATCCTTTTATGAGATGGGCCATGGACATCGTCAGTCCTCTCCCGCTGTCCAAGCAGAAACGCTATCTTCTCATCATGACGGATTACTTCACCAAATGGGTCGAAGCTGATTCATACGCTTCCATCAAGAATACTGATGTCCAAAAATTCGTCTGGAAAAACATCATTTGCCGTCACGGTCTTCCCTACGAAATTGTCACGGACAACGGCTCTCAGTTCATTTCTGCCGTGTTTGAGAACTTCTGCGCACGATGGAAAATCAGGTTGAGCAAGTCAACACCCCGTTATCCCCAAGGAAACGGACAAGCCGAAGCAACGAATAAAACAATACTCGACGGAATTAAAAAGCGCCTCGAAGAAAAAAAGGGAGTATGGGCAGACGAACTCGACGGCGTCCTCTGGTCACATCGCACAACACCTCGGAGATCTACCGAACAAACACCTTTCTCTCTTTCCCATGGCATGGAAGCTATGTCACCCGCCGAAGTCAGTATTCCAAGCTTACGCCAACTGGTGCTTCCCGAAGACGAAGAACTCAACAACGCAATGATCATCGACCACTTAGATCAAATCGAAGAAAAGCGAGATCAAGCCTTCCTTAGCCGCCCAATACTTACAACAAAAAAGCAAGGAAGGTTTTTCCAAGAAGGCGACCTGGTGCTTCGCCAAAGTTTTCGAGAACACGCAAGAATGGAAAGCAGGGAAACTCGGCGCAAACTGGAAGACCATATCTCGTCTCCAAGGTCGTTAAGCCAAGCGTCTACGAACTCAGCACATGAACGGCAAGAAGTCCTAGGTCATGGAACCCATGACCTGAAACGCTACTACTATTAAATACACTCGGAAGATCGGTGCACTCCTGCTATGACCAAAAATAGACTTCAGGAGAACTCACCCTACCTCTTCTTTTTCCAAGCAAAGCACGAAGATCGGCGCACTCCCGCTATATTCAAAAATAAGACGCCAGGAGGATTCGCCTTTGTCTTTTCCCTACTTA